>CAUPSL010000525.1:7500-67448 GCA_963514005.1 Raja brachyura
GGACAAGGGGGAATTCTTTTAGCACCGAGATTTTTCACACAGAGAGTGGTGAATCTGTGGAATTCGCTGCCACAGAAGGCAGTTGAGGCCAGTTCATTGGCTATATTTAATAGCGAGTCAGATGTGGCCCTTGTGGCTAAGGGGAGGGGTATGGAGAGAAGGCAGGTACAGGATACTGAGTTGGATGATCAGCCGTGATCATATTGAATGGCGGTGCAGGCTCGAAAGGCTGAATGGCCTCCTCCTGCACCTATTTTCTATGCTTCTATGTTTCTAAATGCTTTCAAGAGAGAGCCAGATAGAGCTCTTAAAGATCGCCTCTTAAGGGGTTGGACAGGCTAGATGCAGGAAGATTGTTCCCGATGTTGGGGAAGTCCAGGACAAGGGGGGGGGTCACAGTTTAAGGATAAGGGGGAAAACTCTGCCAGTTCTGCCCATACCTGTCACCCTGCCACCAGCAGCCCCACCTTCCCGTGTGGTTAGGTTTGCCGACTTCCTGACTTCTACAGATGCTGCGCGGGAAGCATTTTATTCTGCTTGTACTCGCTGGAATTTAGAAGATTGAGGGGGGATCTTATAGAGACTTACAAAATTCTTAAGGGGTTGGACAAGATAGATGCTGGAAGATTGTTCCCGATGTTGGGGAAGTCCAGAACAACGGGTCACAGTTTAAGGATAAAGGGGAATTCCTTTAGGACCGAGATGAGGAAAACATTCTTTACACAGAGAGTGGTGAGTCTCTGGAATTCTCTGCCACAGAAGGTAGTTGAGGCCAGTTCATTGGCTATATTTAAGAGGGAGTTAGATGTGGCCCTTGTGGCTAAAGGGATCAGGGGGTATGGAGAGAAGGCAGGTACTGAGTTGGATGATCAGCCATGATCATAATGAATGGCGGTGCTGGCTTGTAGGGCCGAATGGCCTCCTCCTGCACCTATTTTTCTATGTTTCTATGGGATGCATCACAGCACGGTTTGGGAACCGCTCCGATCCAGGACCCGCAGGAAATTGCGGCGAATTCGCACAAACCGACCTCCCTCCCGCCGACTCCATCTACGCCTCACGCTGCCTCGGCAAGGCCGGCAGCATCATCACGGACCAGTCTCACCCCCCCCCCCCCCCGGCCACTCCCTCTCCTCCCCTCTCCCATCGGGCGAGAGGTACAGAAGTGGGAAAACAAACTTCCACACACACACACCTCCAGATTCAAGAAGAAGGCCTGAAGAAGGGTTTCGGCCCGAAACGGCGCCTATTCCCTTCGCTCCATAGATGCTGCTGCACCCGCTGAGTTTCTCCAGCATTTTTGTCTACCTTCCAGATTCGGGGACAGTTTCTTCCCGGCTGTTATCGGGCAACTGAACCATCCGACCACAGCCCGAGAGCGGTCCTGAACTACTATCCACCTCATTGGAGACCCTCGGACTATCCGTGATCGGGCTTTACCTCGCACTAAACGTTATTCCCTCATCGTGTATCTGTACACTGTGGACGGCTCGATTGTAATCATGTATTGTCTTTCCGCTGACTGGTTAGCACGCCACAATCGCGTTGCACTGTACCCCGGTACACGTGACAATAAACTAATTTGACCTAAACGGAACACGTGTTTAAGACGGAACTGCAGATGCTGGAACATCGAAGGTAGACAAAAATGCTGGAGAAACTCAGCGGGTGAGGCAGCGTCTATGGAGCGAAGGAAATAGGCGACGTTTCGGGTCGAGACCCTTCTTCAGACTGATGTGGGGCTGGGGGGGGGGGGGGGGGGCAGAAGGAAGAGGCGGAGACAGTGGGCTGTGGGAGAGCTGGGAAGGGATGGAGAAAGCAGGGACTACCTGAAATTGGAGAAGTCAATGTTCGTACCGCTGGGGTGTAAACTACCCAAGTGAAATATGAGGTGCTGTTCCTCCAATTTGCGGTGGGGCTCACTCTGGCCATGGAGGAGGCCCAGGACTGAAAGGTCGGATTGGGATTGGGATTGGGAGGGGGAGTTGAAGTGCTGAGCCACCGGGAGATCAGGTTGAGGTACACGATGGAGGTGCAGACAAGCCCCCCCGAGAATATTTCATATTTCAGCAGGGAGACTACGCCCCCTGTCCCACTTAGGAAACCTGAACGGAAACCTCTGGAGACTTTGCGCCCCACCCAAGGTTTCCGTGCGGTTCCCGGAGGTTCTTGTCAGTCTCCCTAATGGTTGAAAGTGGTTCCCGTTTAAAAAAATCGGCCATTCATTAGTGGAAGCCGGTTGCGGTGCTAGTTGAAGGTGGTTGCCGGAGGACGAAAACCTCCGGGAACCGCACGGAAACCTTGGGTGGGGCGCAAAGTCTCCAGAGGTTTGCGTTCAGGTCTCCTAAGTGGGACAGGGGGGCATCAAAGTCTGACTGTGAAGTGCCTATTCCACCGAATGTGAGGCTGAGACTTGCAGAGGGGGTTCAAACTGTTGCGTTGCCACTACCAACGCAATCTACTCGCGCCCCCCCCCCCCTCACCTCTCACCCCAGACGAGGAAAGAGAAATTGTTTTTTTGTCTGTACGGGAACAGAAAAGATGACACGGCCGCGGGAATAGAATGTTCCAGAATTGAACGCTTCACACACTAAAGTAATGTTCTCGGAGACAGGGGCAGCTTTGTTTCGGGAGTTCTGCCGGCTTGCAGAAATGTTACGGGAGGGGGCAGGAGCATGACAAGACCTTTGTTTTGGGTTGTTTTGCCCCCGAACGGGAGACAAACACTGAGCGCGACTGGAGGCAGAGAGCGCCTGGCGACGCAGCTCTCCGTGAGGCTGCTGCAGGCCGGGATCGGCCGCACACCCGCAGTCTGTCAAATAATTATAAAACACGCACACACACTCACACAGACTCACACACGCACACACACACACACACTCACACGCACACACACACACAAGCACACACACACACTCACTCATACACACACGCACACTGACACACACACACACTTACGCACACTCTCACACACATTCACACACTCACGCACACACACTCATGCACACACACTCACACACACTCTCTCACACACACTCACGCGCACACACACACTCTCACACACACACTCACGCACACACTCACGCACACACTCACGCACACACTCACGCACGCGAACGCACACACACACACACACTCGCACACACACACTCACTCGCATGCACACACACTCACTCGCACGCACACACTCACACACACTCACTCATACACACTCACACGCACACTCACACACACTCACGCACACACATTCACACACACTTACACACACACACATTCACACACTCTCACACACATTCTCGCGCACACAAAATCACACACGCACACACACTCTCTCACACACATTCACACTCACGCACACACACTCACACGCACACACTCACTCGCGCACACACACTCGCGCACACACTCTCGCGCATACACTCTCGCGCACACACTCTCGCGCACACACTCTCGCGCACACACTCTCGCGCACACACTCACGCGCACACACTCACGCACACACACTCACGCACACACACTCACGCACACTCGCACGCACTCACTCGCACGCACTCACTCGCACGCACGCACACACACACTCACACACTCACACACACACGCACGCGCACACTCACACACACGCGCACACACTCTCACACACACTCTCACACACGCACTCACACTAATTCACACACATTCACATTCTCACGCACACAAACTCACACACGCACACACACTCTCTCACACACATACTCGTGCACACACACTCACACATGCACACACTCTCTCACACACTCACATTGACACTCTCTCACACACACACTCACACTCTCTCACACTCACACATGCACACACTCTCACACACTCACATTGACACTCTCTCACACACACACTCACCCACTCTCTCACACACATTGACTCGCCCGCACACTCGCCCGCACACTCACGCGTGGCCTACTCCTGCACCTATTTTCTATGTTTCTAACCCCTCGGCCATGATCACATTGAGGGCGGTGCAGGCTCGAAGGGCCGAATGGCCTACTCCTGCACCTATTGTCTATTGCCAACAAGTCAGTGGATATTTTTACAGCAGAGATAGATGGTTTGGTTCAGCAAGGCATCTCCTGGTTCTGTGTGACTTTGAGCAGAGGGGAGGGGGTGGGGGGTGGGAGGGGGTGAGGGGTGGGGGGTGAGGGGTGGGGGGAGTACTAACCCTTCATCAGTGCGGGTGTCAGGGGTTATGGGGAGAAGGCAGGAGAATGGGGTTGGGAAGTAGAAATAGATCAGCCGTGATTGAATGGCGGGATAGACTCGATGGGCCGAATGGCCTAATTCTACTCCTATCACTTATGATATTATGGGGTCAAGGAAAGAGCATTCACGTCACGACCCTGTTTCCACCAATCCGTCCACCACCGCACACAAGAGGCGACAAGACAGACGCCATTGTATGCAGATGCCGAGATGTGTGTTCAGCTCCAGCTGGACAACTTCTAAGCTTGTGTTAAAGACCTCTCGGTCCTGGGCCTCCTCCACGGCCAGAGTGAGCAACACCGCAAGTTGGAGGAACAGCACCTCATATTCCGCTTGGGGAGTCTGCATCCTCTGGGCTTAAACATTGAATTTTCTCAATTCTGTTAACCCAGGCTGCCTCCTCCCCTCCCCACCTCTCCCTCAGCCCTCGGGCCCTGGCATTCCCTCTCTCTCTACCTCTCCCCCACCCAAGTCTCATTTCCACACCACAAACAGCTTACAATGGCCTGCTTCCTTTATCATCGATACTTTTTTGCATATCTTTCATTCATTGTTCTTTATCTCTCCACATCACCGTCTATATCTCTCGTTTCCCTGATCCCTGACCAGTCTGGAGAATGGTCTCGACCCGAAACGTCGCCTATCTCCTTCGCTCCTTAGATGCTGCTGCACCCGCTGAGTTTCTCCAGCCTTTTGTGTAACCTTCCAAGCTGTGTGCGGACTGGATAAGATGACGACTTAAGGCCCTGTCCCACTGTACGAGGTAATTCAAGAGCTCTCCCGAGTGGAAAAAAAATCAAACTCGTGGTAAGTACGTAGAATGCACGTGGGAGCTCGGGGATGCCCCGTAGCGGCTCGTAACGCTAACGGCAGGTACTCGGGAAACACGGTAACTGGGGAAGTTTTTTCAGCACTGTTGAAAAATGCCCACGAGAGCCCCCGAGTACCTACGAGCGGCCATTACCGGAAATCTCCGAGTTCGAATCAGGGGGAAACTCGGGAGAACTCTCGAATTACCTCGTATAGTGGGACAGGCCCTTTGTGATTTTATGATCTTGTGGCTGTGGGAGGAAACCCGGGCACCTGGAGAAAACCCATGGAGTCTGTGGAATTCTCTGCCTCAGAGGGCGGTGGAGGCAGGTTCTCTGGATGCTTTCAAGAGAGAGCTAGATAGGGCTCTTAAAAATTACTATTGAGGGAGCCCAGCGTAGGTTCACCAGGTTAATTCCCGGGATGGCGGGACTGTCACATGCTGAGAATATGGAGCAGCTGGGCTTGTACACTCTGGAGTCTTGAAGGATGAGCGGGGATCTCATTGAAACATATAAGATTGTTAAGGGTTTGAACACGCTAGAGGCAGGAAACATGTTCCCGATGTTGGGGGGAGTCCAGAACCAGGGGCCACACACAGAGTTTAAGAATAAGGGGTAGGCCATTTAGAACGGTGACGAGAATGGTGGCAGAGAATTCCACAGACTCACCACTCTCTGTGTGAAAAATGTTTTTCTCATCTCAGTCCTAAAAGATTTTCCCCTCGTCCTTAAACTGTGACCCCTTGTTCTGGACTTCCCCAACATCAGGAACAATCTTCCTGCATCTAGCCTGTCCAACCCCTTAAGAAATTTGTAAGTCTCTATAAGAATTTTGTAAGTTTCTATAAGATTATGCAGCTGTTCACTGCACTGAGCAGACTTGAAGATACTGGGGTTGGACAGGCTAGATACAGGAAGATTGTTCCCGATGTTGGGGAAGTCCAGAACAAGGGGTCACACAGTTTAAGGATAAGGGGGAAGTCTTTTAGGACCGAGATGAGAAGATCATTTTTCACACAGAGAGTGGTGAGTCTGTGGAATTCTCTGCCACAGAAGGTAGTTGAGGCCAGTTCATTGGCTATATTTAAGAGGGAGTTAGACGTGGCCCTTGTGGCTAAAGGGATCAGGGAGTATGGAGAGAAGGCAGGTACAGGATACTGAGTTGGATGATCAGCCGTGATCATATTGAATGGCGGTGCAGGCTTGAAGGGCCGAATGGCCTCTACTCCTGCACCTATTGTCTATGATTCTATGATTCTTTTTGAGTCACGGTAGACAAAAATGTTGGAGAAACTCAGCCGGCGAGGCAGCGTCTATGGAGCGAAGGAATGGGTGACGTTTTGGGTCGAGACCCTTCGAAGGGATGGGTGATGTTTCGGGTCGAGACAGATTGAAGGAATTCTGTCACTCCATTCTGTCACTCCATATTCCTTCACTCCATAGACGCTGCCTCACCCGCTGAGTTTCTCCAGCAT
The DNA here is from genome assembly GCA_963514005.1 of Raja brachyura. Next base: position 14,021 of record CAUPSL010000525.1, read on the forward strand.
TTTTGTCTACCTTAGATAAGGAAGTGTGAGGTGTGAAAATGGGACAAAGGGGATGGTGATCGAGGACCCGAAACGTCACCTATTTCCTTCGCTCCATAGACGCTGCCTCACCGGCTGAGTTTCTCCAGCATTTTTGTCTACCTTCGATTTTTTCCAGCATCTGCAGTTCTTTCTTAAGCTGTTGGAGTCACGGTCGCCTTGAACCGAGATGCAGCCTTGTCAAATATTTTGCTGGCTTGTGAGGCATTTTTTATTGGATTTTATTGAAAGATAGATTTTCTTGACATATTTTATTTCAAGAAAGTCAACGCCATTCTGATGAAAGGTCGTGTGGGAAGGAACTAGATTAAACCAAAGATAGATGCAATAGACAATAGGTGCAGGAGTAGGCCATTCGGCCCATCGAGCCAGCACCGCCATTCAATGTGATCACGGCTGATCATCCCCAATCAGTACCCCGTTCCTGCCTTCTCCCCATATCCCCTGACTCCGCTATCTTTAAGAGCCCTATCTAGCTCTCTCTTGAAAGCATCCAGAGAACCGGCCTCCACCGCCCTCTGAGGCAGAGAATTCCACAGTCTCACCACTCTCTGCGAGAAAAAGTGTTTCCTCGTCTCCGTTCTAAATGGCCGACCCCTTATTCTTAAACTGTGTGTGGCCCCTGGTTCTGGACTCCCCCAACATCGGGAACATGTTTCCTGCCTCTAGTGTGTCCAAGCCCTTAACAATCTTATATGTTGCAATGAGATTCCCTCTCGTCCTTCTAAACTCCAGAGTGTACAAGCCCAGCCGCTCCATTCTCTCAGCATATGACAGTCCCGCCATTCCAGCCATTAACCTTAAGGGTTTGGACACGCTAGCGGCAGGAAGCATGTTCCCGATGTTGGGGGAGTCCTGAACCAGGGGCCACACACACAGTTTAAGAATAAGGGCAAAGCCATTTAGAATGGAGATGATTCACATTGAATGGCGGTGCTGGCTCGAAGGGCCAAATGGTCTACTCCTGCACCTATTGTCTATTGCATCTATCTTTGGTTTAATCTAGTTCCTTCCCACACGACCTTTCATCAGAATGGCGTTGACTTTCTTGAAATAAAATCTGTCAAGAAAATCTTTCTTTCAATAAAATCCGATTAAAAATGCCTCACAAGCCAGCAAAAGATTTGACAAGGCTGCTTCTCGGTTCAAGGTGACTGTGACTGAAACAGTTTAAGAAAGAACTGCAGATGCTGGAAAAAATTGGAGGTGGACCAAAATGCTGGGGAAACTCGGCAGGCGAGGCAGCGTCTATGGAGCGAAGGAAGTAGGCGACGTTTCGGGTCCTCGATCACCATCCCCTTTGTCCCATTTTCACAGCTCACACTTCCTTATCTAAGGTAGACAAAAATGTTGGAGAAACTCAGCAGGCGAGGCAGCATCTATGGAGTGAAGGAATAGGTGACGTTTCGGGTCGGGACCCTTGGAAGGAATAGGTGACGTTTCGGGTCGAGACCCTTGGAAGGAATAGGTGACGTTTCGGGTCGAGACCCTTGGAAGGAATAGGTGACGTTTCGGGTCGAGACCCTTGGAAGGAATAGGTGACGTTTCGGGTCGAGACCCTTCGGGTCTCGACCCGAAACGTCACCTATTCCTTCGCTTCAGTAGAAGTTGCGATCGCTGTCGTACAATAGCAAGGCCTGTACAGAGCCCTTGTGAGACCACACCTAGAGTATTGTGTGCAGTTTTGGTCCCCTAATTTGAGGACGGACATCCTTGCTATTGAGGGAGCCCAGCGTAGGTTTACGAGGTTAATTCCCGGGATGGCGGGACTGTCATATGCTGAGAGAATGGAGCGGCTGGGCTTGTACACTCTGGAGTTTAGAAGGAATGAGAGGGAATCTCATAGAAACATAGAAAATAGGTGCAGGAGTAGGCGATTCGGCCCTTCGAGCCTGCACCGCCATTCAATGTGATCATGGCTGATCATCCAACTCAGTATCTCGTACCTGCCTTCTCTCCATACCCCCTGATCCCTTTAGCCACAAGTGCCACATCTAACGCCCTCTTAAATATAGCCAATGAACTGGCCTCAACTACCTTCTGTGGCAGAGAATTCCAGAGAGTCACCACTCTCTGTGTAAAGAATGTTTTCCTCATTTCGGTCCTAAAGGAATTCCCCTTATCCTTAGAATCTCATTGTAACATATAAGATTGTTAAGGGCTTGGACATGCTAGAGGCAGGAAACATGTTCCCGATGTTGGGGGAGTCCACAACCAGGGGCCACACACAGTTTAAGAATAAGGGGTCGGCCATTTAGAACGGAGACGAGGAAACACTTTTTCTCACAGAGAGTGGCGAGTCTGTGGAATTCTCTGCCTCAGAGGGCGGTGGAGGCCGGTTCTCTGGATGCTTTCAAGAGAGAGCTAGATAGGGCTCTTAAAAATAGTGGAGTCAGGGGATGTGGGGAGAAGGCAGGAACGGGGTACTGATTGGGGATGATCAGCCATGATCACATTGAATGACGGTGCTGGCTCGAAGGGCCGAAAGGCCTACTCCTGCACCTATTGTCTATTGAATGGCAGTGCTGGCTCGAAGGGCCAAATGGTCGACTCCTGCACCTATTGTCTATTGAATGGCAGTGCTGGCTCGAAGGGCCAAATGGCCAACTCCTGCACCTATTGTCTATTAAATGGCAGTGCTGGCTCGAAGGACCAAATGGCCGACTTGTGCACCTATTGTCTATTGTCTAATGAATGGCGGTGCTGGCTCGAAGGGCCAAATGGCCTACTCCTGCACCTATTGTCTATTCTCTAATGCCTATTGAACAACAGGGAGAGGTTGAGCAGGCTGGGTCTCTATTCCTTGGAGCGCAGGAGGATGAGGGGTGGTGATCTTATAGAGGAGTACAAACTCATGAGAGGAATAGATCGGGTCGACGCAACAGAGTCTCTTGCCTCTTGTTTGTGTCCTCGATGGCAGCAAGTGTCATCTTGTTGTTGGGCGGACAATTAACACAGCGGCGAGTCACGCCACGCGCCCACGGTGGGAAGCATCGCACGTCAACAACTCATTGTGAAGCAATCTAGTCGCATGCAGTCCACGCTCAATAGGATGCATTGTCCGACTGTGCAGGCAGGACGGGAGGAAGGAATTCCATAACGTTAACCCCTTCAAAGCAACCAGCAGAATAATTAGACCGTCCAAGAAAAACTCGGGCGATCTTTCATTGTTTCTGACCTTAAGTTGATTCAAGTCTCACTTTTATTTCTATAGAACATTTAAAGAACAACTCTCGTTGGCCAAAGTGCTTCACATTGGTGGAGGTACTAACCTTATGCAACAGTGGTTCATAGATTAAGTACATACATAAATACATCCATATAGCCCTCGCTCAGAGGACGTCAAGAAAGGCTTGGGAGTAAAGATGAGTTTTAAGTCTCAATAAACAATATGTGCAGGAGTAGGACATTCGGCCCTTCGAGCCTACACCGCCATTCAATGTGATCATGGCTGACCATCCAACTCAGTATCCCGTACCTGCCTTCTCTCCATACCCCCTGATCCCTCTAGCCACAAGGGCCACATCTAACTCCCTCTTAAATATAGCCAATGAACTGCCCTCAACTACCTTCTGTGGCAGAGAATTCCACAGATTCACCACTCTCTGTGTAAAGAATGTTTTCCTCATCTCTGTCCTAAAGGAATTCCCCCTTATCCTTAAACTGTGTGACCCCTTGTTCTGGACTTCCCCAACATCGGGAACAATCTTCCTGCATCTAGCCTGTCCAACCCCTTAAGAATTTTGTAAGTTTCTATAAGATCCCCTCTCAATCTTCTAAATTCCATCGAGTACAAGCCGAGTCTATCCAGTCTTTCTTCATATGAAAGTCCTGCCATCCCAGGAATCAGTCTGGTGAACCTTCTCTGTACTCCCTCTATGGCAAGAATGTCTTTCCTCAGATTAGGAGACCAAAACAGAAAATTGGCCTCCACCGCCCTCTGAGGCAGAGAATTCCACAGACTCACAACTCTCTGTGAGAAAAAGTGTTTCCTCGTCTCCGTTCTAAATGGCTTACTCCTTATTTTTAAACTGTGTGTGGCCCCTGGTTCTGGACTCCCCCAACATCGGGAACATGTTTCCTGCCTCTAGCGTGTCCAAGCCCTTAACAATCTTGTATGTTTCAATGAGATCCCCTCTCATCCTTCTAAACTCCAGAATGTACAAGCCCAGCCGCTCCATTCTCTCAGCATATGACAGTCCCGCCATCCCGGGAATTAAGCTGGTGAACCTACGCTGGGCTCCCTCAATAGCAAGAATGTCCTTCCTCAAATTAGGGGACCAAAACTGCACACAATACTCCAGGTGCGGTCTCACTAGGGCCCTGTACAACTGCAGAAGGACCTCTTTGCTCCTATATTCGATTCCTCTTGTTATAAAGGCCAACATGCCATTCGCAGTTGTTCATAGGTTAAAGGGCCTGTCCTACAAGCATGCAACTCCATGCGATGAGCGCGACCTAACGTGGTCCCTTGAGCTGTCCGGCGTCGCGGGGCCGGTCCCACTTCGATCGCCGGAGCCGTGCGGAATTGTGCGGAGTTCGTCCCGACATCGCGCGGGGCTCCGAGAAACTGACTTTGTTCAAAAATTCCGCGCGGCAACGGCTTGTCGGCTCGCAGTCGCCTCAACGAATTACACACCGCCCCGACATCATGCCTCCGTGACCCTATCTGTAGGTGCCTCCGTGACCCTCTATGTGTGTGTGGCTCCGTGGCCCTCTGTGTTTGTGCTTCTGTGCCCCTCTCTGTGTGCCCCTCTCTGTCCTGGCGAACTTACCTTTAAGACTTCGCTCCAAGTTCGCCTCACTTTGCGCCGCGTTGCGCCACTCACCCGACCTCCGCGCGGCCCCTCGCTGCCGGTTTGGTCGCGCTTGCTGGTGGGAACGGCCCTGTACAGGGGATCACCCGACCTCCGCGCGGCCCCCGCTTCTAGTTTGATCGCGCTCATTGCATGGAGTCGGATGCTGGTGGGACAGGCCCTTTAGGAGCGAAGGAGATAGGCGACGTTTCGGGTCGAGACCCTTCTTCAGACAGGCTGTGAGGCTGCTAAACACTCCGCCTGATTCTGCTGCTTCTTGCACTGACAATTTAATAACAACTCTGGCACTGGCCACTTAAATCAGCTGCCCTGGACAACTTATGACTGTATTGTTTTGATTTCTGTGTGAAATGCTGAAGCTTTCTGTGCGATGCTCTGGTATTCCCTGGGAAAGGACTTCTCATTTTGCTCTGTACAACTGTTGCTTTTTTAAAAAAAAAGAGGTACAGAGAGGTGACTCTGTGGAATTCTCTGCCACAGAAGGTACAGGCGAAAAGAGAAAACAGCTCCCCTTGGGCCCATCGACCAACGACCTACCCACGCACACTGGTTCTGTGCTGCACGCTGGTGACAATTTAAGGGCCTGTCCCACTTTCACGACTTAATTCAAAACCTCTGCCGAGTTTAAAGGACCTAAAAAAAACAAACCAAGATCGTGGCAATCTACAAACTCCTACGACCTTCCACGACTATCCTGCGTCTACGAAATAGTCTACGAATTCCCGCGACTATTTCGATCCCCTCTTTACGAGTAGACAGTTGCAATTTCTTTCATCCCAACCATTTTTTTTCCCTCGTGGACATTTTTCCCATCGGGCTGGAAAAAACGTTCCGACTTACTTGTTAAAGAAGGAACTGCAGATGCTGGAGAATCGAGGGTTACACAAAAAGGCTGGAGAAACTCAGCGGGTGCAGCAGCATCTAAGGAGCGAAGGAGATAGGCGACGTTTCGGGCCGAAACCCTTCTTCAGACTTACCCGATGCCCCGAGTACCTACGGCTGGCGTTACGAGCCGCTACGATATATCCACGGACTCGTCACGAACATTCTGCGCGTTTGAGTCAAGGGGAAAGCCCGGGAGGATTCGTGAGTAACTCGGGAACGTGGGACAGGGGCGTTCCAGAAGCCTAGAGACCAACAAGTCTTTGTAATGTGGGAGGAAGCCGGAGCACTCGGAGAACAACCCACGCCGTCACGGGGAGAGCGTGCAAACTCCACACAAACAGCACCCTGGCAGGGAGTTGCCAGAACTCGAGGGTCTGAGCTACAGGGAGAGGTTGAGTAGGCTTGAGACTACTCCTTGGAGCGCAGGAGGATGAGGGGGGTGGACAAAATCATCGGGATTATGGGGGGAGGGGGATGGGACTATGAGGGAGAGTAGACTGGTGGAGTAGACTCTATGGGCCGAATGGCCTGGCTAATGGCAAGAGGCTATCCCTGTCCGCACAGCCAGGGTGTCGATCTTTGCATTTGTGGTGAGTGGTGGGTCTCTGGAACTCTCTGCCACAGAGGGTAGTTGAGGTCAGTTCATTGGCTATATTTAACAGGGAGTTAGAGGTGGCCCTTGTGGCTGAGGGGATCAGAGGGTATGGAGAGAAGGCAGGTACGGGATACTGTCTAGTCCTGGCAACGTCCTCGTAAACCTCTTTGCACCCTCTCCAGCTTGAAACCGTAGACACAAAATGCTGGAGTACCCTCAGCGGGTCAGGCAGCTTCTCTGGAGAGAAGGAATGGATGACGTTTCAGGTCGAGACCCTTCCTCAGACTGAGGGTCAGGGGGCGAGGGGGATACATAGATAAGGAAGTGTAAGGTGTGAAAACAGGACAAAAGCAACGGAGATCAAGTAAATGTTAAATAGATCTTGTAGAATAGAATTAGCCTTGTAAACCTACGCTGCACTCCCTCAATAGCAAGGACATTCTTGCTATTGAGCCAGTGCAGCGTAGGTTTACAAGGTTAATTCCCGGGATGGCGGGACTGTCATATGCTGAGAGAATGGAGCGGCTGAGCTTGTACACTCTGGAGTTTAATAGGATGAGAGGGGGTCTCATTGAAACACATAAGATTGTTAAGGGCTTGGACACGCTAGAGGTAGGAAACATGTTCCCGATGTTGGGGGAGTCCAGAACCAGGGGCCACACACACACAGTTTCAGAATAAGGGATCGGCCATTTAGAACGGAGATGAGGAAACACTTTTTCCACACAGAGAGTGGTGAGTCCGTGGAATTCTCTGCCTCAGAGGGCGGTGGAGGCCGGTTCTCTGGACGCTTTCAAGAGAGAGCTAGATAGGGCTCTTAAAGATAGCGGAGTCAGGGGATATGGGGAGAAGGCAGGAACGGGGTACTGATTGGGGATGATCAGCCAGGATCACATTGAATGGCGGTGCTGGCTCGAAGGGCCGAATGGCCTCCTCCTGCACCTGTTGTCTATTGTCTATTAAATAGATCATTGTTCGCTGGGAAAAGATGACAGCAAAGCTAACAAAGTAGAAGACAGTCAGGCTGTTCGGAGAACTGGGAAGAGGGAGGGGATGGAGAGAGAGGGAAAGCAAGGGTTACTTGAAGTTAGAGAAGTCAATGTTCGTGCTGCTGGGGGTGTAAGCTGCCCAAGCGAAATATGAGGTGCTGTTCCTCCATTTTGTGCACTGGGCCTCACTCTGACAGTGGAGGAGGCCCAGGACGGAGAGGTCAGTGTGGGAATGGGAGGGGGGGGGACCCACACCTGGAGTATTGCGTACAGTTTTGGTCTCCTAATCTGAGGAAAGACATTCTTGCCATAGAGGGAGTACAGAGAAGGTTCACCAGACTGATTCCTGGGATGTCAGGACTTCCATATGAAGAAAGACTGGATAGACTCGGCTTGTACTCGCTGGAATTTAGAAGATTGAGGGGGGGATCTTATAGAGACTTACAAAATTCTTAAGGGGTTGGACAGGCTAGATGCAGGAAGATTGTTCCCGATGTTGGGGAGGTCCAGAACAAGGGGTCACAGTTTAAGGATAAGGGGGAAGTCTTTTAGGACCGAGATGAGAAGATAATTTTTCACACAGAGAGTGGTGAATCTGTGGAATTCTCTGCCACAGAGGGTAGTTGAGGCCAGTTCATTGGCTATATTTAAGAGGGAGTTAGATGTGGCCCTTGTGGCTAAAGGGATCAGGGGGTATGGAGAGAAGGCAGGTACAGGATACTGAGTTGGATGATCAGCCATGATCACATTGAATGGTGGTGCAGGCTCGAAGGGCCGAATGGCCTCCTCCTGCACCTATTTTCTATGTTTCTAACGCTACAAAAACCTATGCAATGAGGTTCTAGCTGCAAAATTAGGCCATTCGGCCCCTCAGGTCTACTCCGCCACTCAAGCATGGCCGACCTATCTTGCCCTCTCAACTTAATTCTCCTGCCTTCTCCCCATAACCCCCGACACCCTTAAGGGGCCTGTCCCATCGTACGAGGTAACTCAGGAGTTTGCCCGAGTGTCCTCCCCGATTCGAACTCGGAGAATTACGGTAATGGCCGCTCGTAGGTACTCAGGGACTCTTGTGGACATTTTTGAATAAACGTCCCGAGCTTACCGCGTTTCCCGAATACCGTTAGCGTTACGAGCCGCTAAGAGACGTCCCCGAGCTCCGACGTATCCGCTACGTACATTCTACGTACATACCACGAGCTTGATTTTTTTTTTTACTCGGGAGAGCTCTTGGGGGTGGGACAGGCCCTTAACTAATCAAAACTCAGTCAATCCTTGCCGTAACAATATCCATTGACTTGGCCTCCACATCCATCCGTTTCACCGCCCTCTAACTAAATTCCACAGCTTCACCACCATCTCATTAACAAAATTCCTTCCCATCTCCCAGATTGTTAACGGCTTGGACACTCTAGAGTAGGTGAATCGAGGACCAGGGGACATGGGTTTGAGGTGAAGGGGAAAAGATTTAATAGGAATCTGAGGGGTAACTTTCCCACACAAAGGGCGGTGGGTGTATGGAACGAGCTGCCGGAGGAGGTAGTTGAGGCTGGGACTTACCAAACGTTTAAGAAACAGTTAGACAGGTACATGGATAGGACAGGTTTGGAGGGGTATGGGCCAAACACGGGCAGGTGGGACTAGTGGAACTAGACCACACCTGGAATATTGTGTGCAGTTTTGGTCCTCTAATTTGAGGAAGGACATTCTTGCTATTGAGGGAGTGCTTACAAGGTTAATTCCCGGGATGGCGGGACTGTCATATGCTCAGAGAATGGAGCGGCTGGGCTTGTACACTCTGGAGTTTAGAAGGATGAGAGGGAATCTTATTGAAACGTATAAGTTTATTAAGTTTTGGACACGCTAGAGGCGGGAAACATGTTCCCGATGTTGGGGGAGTCCAGAACCAGGGGCCACAGTTTAAGAATAAGGGGTAAGCCATTTAGAATGATGAGGAAACACTTTTTCTCACAGAGAGTGGTGAGTCTGTGGAATTCTCTGCCTCAGAGGGCGGTGGAGGCCGGTTCTCTGGATACTTTCAAGCGAGAGCTAGATAGGGCTCTTAAAGATAGCGGAGTCAGGGGATATGGGGAGCAGGCAGGAACGGGGTACTGATTGTGGATGATCAGCCATGATCACATTGAATGGCGGTGCTGGCTCGAAGGGCCTCCTCCTGCACCTATCGTCTATTGTCTGTCACATTGAATGGCTGTGCTGGCTCGAAGGGCCGAATGGCCTACTGCTGCACCTATTGTCCATTGGACAGATCGAAGGGTAGAGGTGAGACGAAGAGCGATGCACTGGTCCACACTAACACTAGACCTACACAAACTAGGGACAATTGACATACCGAGCCAATGAACTTACAAATCTGCACGTCTTTGGAGTGCGGGAGCAAAGCGGAGATCTTGGAGAAAACCCGCGCGGGTCACGGGGAGAAAACGCTCAAACTGCGTCCGAGACAGGATCGAACTCGGGTCTCAGGCGCTGCGAGACACAGGACGGGGTGGGAGATTGCAACCTACATTTTAAACCAGATTGCTGGTTTAAAATGAAGACAGACACAAAATGCTGGAGTAACTCAGCGGGACAGGCAGCATCTCTGGAATGGGTGACGTTTCGGGTCGAGACCCTTCTTCAGACTGAATAGGAACCCGAGGGGCAACCTTTCCACACAGAGGGTGGTGGGTGTATGGAACGAGCTGCCAGAGGAGGTAGTTGAGGCTGGGACTATCCCAACGTTTAACAAACAGTGGGACAGGTACATGGATAGGACAGGTTTGGAGGGATAGGGGCCAAATGCGGGCAGGTGGGGACTAGTGTAGCTGGGACATGTCGGGGCGGTGTGGGCAAGTTGGGGCGAAGGGCCGAAGGAACTGCAGATTGCTGGTTTAAAATGAAGATAGACACAAAATGCTGGAGTAACTCAGCGGGACAGGCAGCATCCAGAGAAGGAATTGGCGATGTTTCGGGTCGAGACCCTTCTTCAGACTGCTGCTGCCTGTACAGTAGGACTGTGGACTTAAACTGTTTCGACGAATGCAATCAACCCGGCGTGCACAATCAAATAAGATCAAATAGAACAAGTTTACCGACAGCTTTAGGGTGAAGAAGAAGAAGACACAGGGCCACAGTGCCGGCTTTGTATCGCGGCCCTCTTGAAATAAATGTCAGGACGGAGGTGTTGGAATCTGACGTCAGCGGGGCCTGTGTTTACATTATGTTCTCCGAATCCGTGAAAAGCTGCATTCTGTATCCTGAAAGGAAGAACGGACACCAGGAGGCTGCCTGGAACGCCGACAGGCGCCAGGGAGAGGGGGGGACGGCTCAATCAAGCAATCCTCGACAGCAAGGTCACTGTGCCTGGAAATCGGGAGCTAATTTGAAACACACACACACTGACCTCATGGTCACAAGACACACTGGAGTACACACAGTGCTGCAAGCCGCAGCAGGGTAGGGCTCCCAGACTCTATGTTACACCGGGAACCAACTTCCAGCTGTCCACAGATCTACTGTACAGGCAGCAGCAGTCTGAAGAAGGGTCTCGACCCGAAACGTCACCAATTCCTTCCAATTTGCCCACACCGGCCAACATGCCCCAGCTACACTAGTCCCTCCTGCACGAGTTTGGCCCATATCCCTCCAAACCTGTCCTATCCATGTACCTGTCTAACTGTTTCTTAAACGTTGGGATAGTCCCAGCCTCAACTGTCTCCTCCGGCAGCTCGTTCCATACACCCATCACCCTCTCTGTGGAAAAGTCACCCCTCGGATTCCTATTAAATCTTAAATATTTGGATAGTCCCAGCCTCAACTACCTCCTCCGGCAGCTCGTTCCATACACCCGCCACCCTTTGTGTGAAAAAGTGACCCCTCGGATTTCCCCTTCACCCTGAACCCATGTCCTCTGGTCCTCGATTCCCCTACTCTGGGCAACCAGCCTCCACCGCCCTCTGAGGCAAAGAATTCCACAGACTCACAACTCTCTGTGAGAAAAAGTGTTTCCTCGTCATCGTTCTAAATGGCTTACTCCTTATTCTTAAAATGTGTGTGGCATTCAATGTGATCACGGCTGATCATCCCCAATCAGTACCCCGTTCCTGCCTTCTCCCCATATCCCCCGGCTCTGCTATCTTTAAGAGCCCTATCTAGCTCTCTCTTGAAAGCATCCAGAGAACCGGCCTCCACCGCCCTCTGAGGCAGAGAATTCCACAGACTCATAACTCGAAGTGTTTCCTCGTCGCCGTTCTAAATGGCCGACCCCTTATTCTTAAACTGTGTGTGTGGCCCCTGGTTCTGGACTCCCCCAACATCGGGAACATGTTTCCTGCCTCTAGCGTGTCGAAACCCTTAACAATCTTATATGTTTCAATGAGATCCCCTCTCATCCTTCTAAACTCCAGAGTGTTCGGCCCACCAAGTCATACAGGCCCTTCGGCCCAACTTGCCCACACCTCCCAACATGTCCCAGCTACACTAGTCCCACCTGCCTGTGCTTGGTCCATTTCCCTCCAAACCGGTCCTATCCATGTACCTGTCTAACTGTTTCTTAAACGTTGGGATAGTCCCAGCCTCAACTACCTCCTCCGGCAGCTCATTCCATACACCCACCACCCTCTGTGTGGAAAGGTTGCCCCTTGGGTTCCTATTCAGTCTGAAGAAGGGTCTCATAGAAACATAGACAATAGGTGCAGTAGGCCATTCGGCCCTTCGAGCCTGCACCGCCATTCAATGTGATCACGGCTGATCATCCAACTCAGTATCCCGTACCTGCCTTCTCTCCATACCCCCTGATCCCTTTAGCCACAAGGGCCACATCTAACTCCCTCTTAAATATAGCCAATGAACTGGCCTCAACTACCTTCTGTGGCAGAGAATTCCACAGATTCGCCACTCTCTGCGTGAAAAATGTTTTTCTCATCTCGGTCCAAAAAGACTTCCCCCTTATCCTTAAAAGGTCTCGACCTGAAACGTCACCCATTCCAGAGATGCTGCCTGTCCCGCCGAGTTACTCCAGCATTTTGTGTCCATCTTCATTTTAAACCAGCATCTGCAGTTCCTTCCGACACATAGCTCTTTCTTAAATGTTGCGATAGTCCCGGCTTCAACTACCTCCTCCGGCAGCTCGTTCCATACACCCACCACCCTTTGTGTGGTAAGGTTACCCCTCAAATTCCTGTTACATTATTTTCCCCGTCACCTTAAACCTATGTCCTCTGGTCCTCGATTCCCCTACTCTGGGCAAGAGACTCTGTGCATCTGTCCCCACCCCCAGTCTGAAGAAGGTTCTCGACCCGAAACGTCACCAATTCTTTTTCTCCATAGATGCTGCCTCACGCGCTGAGTTTCTCCATTTTTGCCTACCTTCGATTTTTCCAGCATCTGCAGTTCTTTCTTAAACAACTGCGCATCTACCCGATCTATTCCTCTCATGGGTTTGTCCACCTCTATAAGATCGCCCCTCATCCTCCTGCGCTCCAAGGAATAGAGTCCCAGCCCTGCTCAACCTCTCCCTGTAGCTCAGGCCCCTCGAGTCCCGGCAACATCCTCGTAAGTCTTCTCTGCGCCCTTTCCAGCTCGATGACATCTTTCCCATAACATGCTGCCCATGAACTGAACACAATATTCTAAATGTGGCCTCGCCAACGTCTTATACAACTGCAACGTGACCTCCCAACGTCTAGACTCAATACTCTGACTCATGAAGGTCAATGTGCCAAAAGCCTTTTTGACCGTCCTGCCCACCTGCACTGTCCATCGATCACAAAAGACAATAGACAATAGGTGCAGGAGTAGGCCATTCGGCCCTTCGAGTTTATCACCCGTTTATACTAGTTCTATGTTGTACTATTTTCTCATCCACTCTCTGCACACCAGGGTAAGATGACCTCACTTTCCCAGCCATTCCTGATGACTGTTCAATGTCATAGTGTCATGCAGCACGGAAACAGGCCCTTCGGCCCAACTCCTTCATGCTGTCCAAGATGCTAAGCTAGTACAATGTGTCCGCGTGTGACCCTGTATCCCTCTAACCCTTTTTTTAAATGCTGTTATAGTCCCTGCCTCAACTCCGTGCTCTGGCAGGTCATTCCATGCACCCATCACCTGGCAGCTTAAAGGGACAGTCCCACCAGCATGCGTTTGCATGCGACCGCCAAGACGCTGCGTAAGCCCTCAATGCGTCTGCGGGCCGACAGGCCGTTGGCGCGCAAGATTTTTGGACCATGTCCGTTTTTCGGAGACCAGCCCCGCACAACTCCATACGGCTCCGGCGATCGAAGTGGGACCGGCCCCGCGAGGCCGTACGCCTCAAGCGATCATGTGTGGTCGCGCTAGACGCATGCAAACTGGTGCGACAGGCCCTTAAGGCCCTTCGGCCCACCAAGTCCATGCAATCACCCGTATACTAGTTCCTAGTTATCCTAGCTTCACACTCGGGGTGGGGGGGGGGCCCCATTTACAGCAGCCGATGACCCTACCAATCCGCAGGTCTTTGGGAAACCAGTGCACCTGGAGAAACCCACGCAGTCACAGGGAGAGCATGCAAACACTGTACAGGCAGCAGCCAGTGTGGTGTTGGGGTCACGGTGGCGTAGCGGCAGACGTACTGCTTTACAGCGCCAGAGACCCGGGTTCGACCCCGACCGGCGGGTGCTGTCTGTACGGAGTTTGCACGTTCTCCCCGTGACCTGCATTGGTTTTCACGCAGATCTTCGGTTTCCTCCCACACTCCAAAGACGTGCAGGTTTTGGAGGTTAAATGGCTTGGTGTAAATGTAAAAACTGTCCCTGGTGTGTGTGGGATAGTGTTAAGGCCCCTGTCCCACTTTCCCAAGTTACTCACAAATTCTCCCGAGCTTCCCCCTTGATTCAAACTCGGAGATGCCGGCCGTGGGTACTCGGGGCTATTTTTTTCTTTTACCCGTGGACATTTTTCAACGTGCTGAAAAAACGTCCCGTCTTGCCTGATGCCCCGGGTACCCACGGCTGGCGTTACGAGCCGCTACGAAACATCCACGGACCTGCTGCGGACATTCTCCGAGTTTGAATCCAGGGGAAAACTCGGGAGAATTCGTGACTGACTCGGGAAAGTGCGACAGGGGCTTTCGTGTGTGGGGATCGCTGGTCGGCGCGGACTCGCTGGGCGCTGTATCTCAAAAACAAAAATCTAAAAAGCAGCCAATTCAGGGTCAAACCCGGGTCCCTGGCGCTGTAAGGGCGCAAGTCTACCGCTGAGGCACTTATTCTTCCACTTGTGATGAGAATCCAAACGGGATGCTGCCAGGCACAGTTAAAGATGGATTACAGTGAAAGGCTCCCATTTCTAACTCGGCTCCCGATCAGATTATCAAAGAGAGGTGTGGTCTGTGTTGGCGATAAGTCCTGTGGGTGGGATGTCTGGTCCAAACCCTCCAATGTGTCAAGAACAGATTGACAGAAGGGTGGATAAGGGCACACTCTGGAGTTTAGAAGGATGAGAGGGGATCTTATTGAAACATATAAGATTATTAAGAAGGGTTTGAAGAAGGGTTTCAGCCTGAAACGTTGCCTATCTCCTTCGCTCCTTAGATGCTGCTGCACCCGCTGAGTTTCTCCAGCCTTTTGTGTACCCTAAGATTATTAAGGGTTTGGACACGCTACAGGCAGGAAACATGTTCCCGATGTTGGGGGAGTCTGGAACCAGGGGCCACACACACACAGTTTAAGAAAAAGGGGTAAGCCATTTAGAACGGAGATGAGGAAACACTTTTTCTCCCAGAGAGTGGTGAGTCTGTGGAATTCTCTGCCTCAGAGGGCGGTGGAGGCCGGTTCTCTGGATGCTTTCAAGAGAGAGCTAGATCGGGCTCTTGAAGATTTAGAACGGCGACAAGCAAACACTTTTTCTCACAGAGAGTGGTGAGTCTGTGGAATTCTCTGCCTCAGAGGGCGGTGGAGGCCCGGTTCTCTGGATACTTTCAAGAGAGAGCTAGATAGGGCTCTTAAAGATAGCGGAGTCAGGGGATATGGGGAGAAGGCAGGAACGGGGTACTGATTGGGGATGATCAGCCATGATCGCATTGAATGGCGGTGCTGGCTCGAAGGGCCGAACAGCCTCCTCCTGCACCTTTTGTCTATTGTCTATTGATCAGCCATGATCGCATTGAATGGCGGTGCTGGCTCGAAGGGCCGAATGGCCTCCTCCAGCACCTATTGTCTATTGATCAGCCATGATCGCATTGAATGGCGGTGCTGGCTTGAAGGGCCGAACGGCCTCCTCCTGCACCTTTTGTCTATTGTCTATTGATCAGCCATGATCGCATTGAATGGCGGTGCTGGCTCGAAGGGCCGAACGGCCTCCTCCTGCACCTATTGTCTATTGGATAGACTCAAAAAGCTGGCGTAACTCAGCGGGACAGACAGCATCTCTGGAGAAAAGGAATGGGTCGAGGCTGAGAGTCAGGGGAAAGAGAAATGAGAGGTATAGGCTGTGATGTAGAGAGAGATAGAGAACAAATGATTACAGATGTGCAAAGAAGTAACGATGATAAAGGAAACAGGCCATTGCCAGCGGTGGGCTCGGTGAAAACGAGTTACAGACAATGAGAGTCAACAAGACAACTTGGAAGCTAGCACAAGTTGGGTGGGGGCGGGATGGAGAGAGAGGGGATGCAAGGGCTACTTGAAGTTTGAGAAGGCAGTGTTCATACCGCTGGGGTGTAAGCTGGCCAAGCGAAATATGAGGTGCTGCTCCTCCAATTTACGTTAGGCCTCACTCTGACAGTGGATAGACTCGGCTTGTACTCGCTGGAATTTAGAGAATTGAGGGGGGGATCTTATAGAGACGTACAAAATTCTTAAGGGGTTGGACAGGCTAGATGCAGGAAGATTGTTCCCGATGTTGGGGAGGTCCAGGACAAGGGGTCACACAGTTTAAGGATAAGGGGGAAGTCTTTTAGGACCGAGGTGAGAAAATCATTTTTCACACAGAGAGTGGTGAGTCTGTGGAATTCTCTGCCACAGGAGGTAGTTGAGGCCAGTTCGTTGGCTATATTTAAGAGGGAGTTAGTTGTGGCCCTTGTGGCTAAAGGGATCAGGGGGTATGGAGAGAAGGCAGGTACAGGATACTGAGTTGGATGATCAGCCATGATCACATTGAATGGCGGTGCAGGCTCGAAGGGTCGAATGGCCTACTCCTGCACCTATTGTCTTTGTTTCTATGTTTCTATAAAGGAAACAGGCCATTCTTCAGCCCGAAACGTCGCCTATCTCCTTCGCTCCTTAGATGCTGCTGCACCCGCTGAGTGTCTCCAGCCTTTTGTGTAACCCTCGATTCTCCAGCATCTGCAGTTCCTTCGTTAAGACTCAACAAGACATCTTTGAAGCTAGTACAACTTGGGTGGGGAGGGGGATGGAGAGAGAGGGAAAGCAAAGGCTACTTGATGTTAGAGAAGTCAACGTTCCTACCGCTGGGGTGTCAGCTGCCCAAGCGAAATATGAGGTGCTGTTCCTCCATTTTGCACTGGGCCTCACTCTGACAGTGGAGGAGGCCCAGGACAGAGAGGTCAGTGTGGGAATGGGAATTAAAGTGTTTGGCAACCGGGAGGTCAGGTCGATCCAGGAGGACCCGTCCCACGTGCATCGTGACGCGTAAATGAAGCGCAAATAGCGCTCCAAGTGGGACAGGCCCTTAAGGGCGGAAAGACAGAATGTGTAGGAAGGAACTGCAGGTGCTGGTTTACGCCGAAGATAAACGCAAAATGCTGGAGTAACTCAGCGGGACAGGTAGCATCTCTGGAGAGAAGGAATAGGTGACGCTTGGGGTGGAGACCCTTCTTCAGACTAAAGGGCCTGTCCCACTGTACGAGTTTGCCCAAGAGCTCTCCCAAGTAGCCTTTGCTTTCCCTCTCTCTCCATCCCACTCCCCACCCAAGTTGTGCTAGCTTCAAAGACGTCTTGTTGAGTCTCGTTGTCAGTAACTCGTTTTCACCTAGCCCACCGCTGACAATGGCCCGCTTCCTTTATAGAAACATAGAAAATAGGTGCAGGAGGAGGCCATTCGGCCCTTCGAGCCTGCACCGCCATTCAATATGATCATGGCTGATCATCCAACTCAGTATCCTGTACTTCCTCCTTATCCTTAAACTGTGAACCCTTGTTCTGGACTTCCCCAACATCGGGAACAATCTTAACCATATAACCATATAACAATGACAGCACGGAAACAGGCCCTTCCAGTCCGTGCCGACCATTTATTTTCCCCTAGTCCCATCTACCTGCACTCAGACCATACCCCTCCATTCCCTTCCCGTCCATATACCTACCTATCCACTTTACTTTTAAATGTTAAAATCGATCCTGCCTCCACCACTTCTGCTGGAAGATCATTCCACACAGCCACCACTCTCTGAGTAAAGATGTTCCCCCTCATGTTACCCCTAAACTTCTGTCCCTTAATTCTCATGTCATGCCCTCTTGTTTGAATCTTCCCTACCCTCAATGGGAAAAGCTTATCCACGTCAACTCTGTCTATCCCTTTCATCATTTTAAAGACCTCAATCAAGTCCCCCCTTAACCTTCTGTGCTCCAAAGAATCTTCCTGCATCTAGCCTGTCCAACCCCTTAAGAATTTTGTAAGTTTCTATACGACCCCCCCCTCAGTCTTCTAAATTCTAGCGAGTACAAGCCGAGTCTATCCAGTCGTTCTTCACATGAAACTCCTGCCATACCAGGAATCAGTCTGGTGAACCTTCTCTGTACTCCCTCTATGGCAAGAATGTACAAAACTGTATGCAATACTCCAGGTGTGGTCTCACCAGGACCCTGTATGTTTCTGGAAAACCCCGTTTCACTGTAATTGGCAGAGCAGGGGCTTGTATGTCCAACATCATTCGTCACTACAGCTCGACTTTCTTTGAATAGTAGTCTTTCCCAGAAACATTTTGTACTGAGAAATATCCTCTTAAAAAATGTAGAGCATTAAATATTGCCTTCCTTTACATTCTGGCCATCACCTGCCAATAATTCAGTGAAATGATTCCCGACTACAGAACCAGTAGTCTATTCAACCCGGGATGGCGGGGCTGTCATATGCTGAGAGAATGGAGCGGCTGGGCTTGTACACTCTGGAGAAACTTAGAAACATATAAGATTGTTAAGGGTTTGGACACGCTAGAGGCAGGAAACATGTTCCCGATGTTGGGGGAGTCCAGAACCAGGGGCCACAGTTTGAGGATAAGGGGTAAGCCATTTAGAACGGAGACGAGGAAACACTTTTTCTCACAGAGAGTTGTGAGTCTCTGCCTCAGAGGGCGGTGGAGGCCGGTTCTCTGGATGCTTTCAAGAGAGAGCCAGATACGGCTCTTAAAGATAGCGGAGTCAGATAGATACAGATTCTTGATTAGTGCGGGTGTCAGGGGTTATGGGGAGAAGGCAGGAGAATGGGGTTAGGAGGGAGAGAGAGATCAGCCGTGATTGAATGGCGGAGTAGACCCGATGGGCCGATTGGCCTAAATCTACTCCTATCCCTTATGACCCCATTCCAGACTCGGACCGGACCCGAGTCTCTAATTGTGGAATTCTCTGCCTCAGAGGGCGGTGGAGGCCGGTTCTCTGGATGCTTTCAAGAGAGAGCTAGATAGGCCTCTTCAAAATAGCGGAGTCAGGGGGAGAAGGCAGGAACGGGGTACTGATTGTGGACGATCAGCCGTGATCACATGGAATGGCGGTGCGGGCTCGAAGAGCTGAGTGGCCTCTACTCCTGCACCTATTGTCTATTGAACAGCCTCCCCCCACCCCCACCCCCGCCATGCTGTATCTCTCCATTCACTGAAGGAAATGCAAGATAAAGATACTAGTGTGCAACTGACAGAGGGAGGAGTGAATAGGCGAAGGAAGATTCTTGTGGGCCACAGAGTTCAGAGCAGCTCAGTTAAGGGAACTGGCCCGTAATAATTTGTTGAGCATGGGAAGACAAATTGGGTTTAAAGGATAGTTGGGAGGAAAGTCTTCTATATATACATGTCTGTTCTCTTAATGTTAGGCACTCCCTAATACAATTTAAAATACTGCATAGACTCTATTATTCAAAGTCTAACTTGAACAAGATCTTCCCAAATGTCTCTCCTATCTGTGATACATGTCTCCTCCAAGCAGCAACTATAACCCATTCTTTTGTTTCCTGCACAAAATCACAACACTTCTGGAGGGGGATTTTTTTGATATCTTTTCCAAAATACTTTAAACTAAATCGGATCCCGACATAAAACGGATCACACTAGGTAGGTCAGAGGCCAGTTCTGAGCGAACGATATTTTCAAAGACGTTTCCTTAATCATGGCCTGATAACGGCGAAAAAAACGAATGGTTAAATTTTGGAAACAGACAACAGTCCCTACAGTGAAGATGTGGATCGCAAACATGTCCGAGATGCTACATTTGGACAACATTAGGCTTGTCTTGGCGGATAAAAACAGATCAATTTCCTAAGACATGGACACCCTTTACCTAATTCTTACAACAATAGCATGGAGCAACACAAATTTAAATTTAAATCTGATGCTGGGTTGGGGGAGGCGGACGAGGGGCGGACGGGGGGGGATGACGAGGGGCAAGGTATATATCTCCACTTTTCTCTTTCTTTTTTCTTACGTCTATATCTTTCTGCCACACTACTTTGGTAGTTTAGGGGATTCGCTTGTGTCCTTCTTCAATCTATCTTTTCCTGGTCCGAAAACACAGATGCAACTATCAAGAAAGCACATCAGCGCCTCTACTTCCCGAGAAGATTACGGAGAGCCGGTCTGCCGTGGAGGACTCTCTCGAACTTCTACAGGTGCACAGTAGAGAGCTTGCTGACCCGGTTGCATCGTGGCTTGGTCCGGCAACTCGAGCGCCCTGGAGCGGAAAGGACTACAAAAAGTAGTAAACACTGCCCGGTCCATCATCGGCTCTGACCTCCCTTCCATCGAGGGGATCTATCGCAGTCGCTGGCTCAAAAAGGCCGGCAGCATCATCAAGGACCCACACCACCCTGGCCACACACCCATCTCCCCGCTACCTTCAGGTAGAAGGTACAGGAGCCTGAAGACTGCAACGACCAGGTTCAGGAATAGCTACTCCCCCACGGCCATCGGGCTATTAAACCTGGCTCGGACAAAACCCTGAACATTAATACCCCTTTATCTGTTATTAACACTTGATCAGTTTATTTATTCATGTGTGTATTTGCGTATATAATGGTACATGGACACACTGATCTGTTCTGTAGTCAATGCCGTCTATGTTCTGTTGTGCTGAAGCAAAGCAAGAATTTCATTGCCCTGTCAGGGACACGCGACAATAAACTCTTTTGACCTACTTTTTTTTTTCTTTCTTGTTTTCTATTTCTTAGGTTATACGGTTAAAACATGAAGCGGCACGATCATTGTAGAATTTTAGATGCCAAATGTACAAAAAATAAAATATTTTTTTAAAATGGAGACCGGCCCGATTCCGTGGTGTTTACATAACTTTAACTAAGGGACAATACAATGAGATTTGTTCAAGGGAACACGTTGGATTGCAACCTAACAACATGCCACAAATACTTTGGGGGGTTTTTTTTTGGTACATTCTCCCCGTGACCCGCGCGGGTTTTTCCCCCCGCTCCGAGATCTTCAGCTTCCTCCCGCTCTCCAAAGACGTACAGGTTTTTAGGCCGGAGAAAGTCAGCGGGTGAGGCAGCGTCTGCGGGGCGCAGGAAATAGGCAACTTCCCCCTTTTTGCTCCATGGATGCCGCCTCACCCGCTGAGTTTCTCCAGCATTTTTCGTCCACGAGTCGTTGCTCTACTGATGGGCGCGCACACCATCCTACACACACACACCAGGGACAATTTACATTTATACCAAGCCAACTGGCCTGAAAACCTGTTTAAGAAGGAACTGCAGATGCTGGAAAATCGAAGGTAGGCAGGTGCATGGATCGGACAGGTTTGGAGGGATGTGGGCCAAATGCTGGCAGGTGGGACTAGTGCAGATGGGGCATGATGGCCGGTGTGGGCAAGTTGGGCCAGTGCCCATGCTGAATGACTCTATTCATTGGAGCACAGGAGGATGAGGGGGGCGATCTTCTAGAGTAAGCAAGCTTATTAGCCAAGTATTCACATAAGGTTACACAAAAGGCTGGAGAAACTCAGCAGGGTGCAGCAGCATCTAAGGAGCGAAGGAGATAGGCGACGTTTCGGGCCGAAACCCTTCTTCACATACTAGGAATTTGCCTTGGTGCTCCGCCCACAAGTTTCAACGTGACATTGCATACAGTTCTGGTCTCCAAATCTGAGGAAGGACATTCTTGCCATAGAGGGAGTACAGAGAAGGTTCACTGGGACTGTTGATTCCTGGGATGTCAGGACTGTCTTATGAACAAAGACTGGATAGACTCGGTTTATACTCTCTAGAATTTAGGAGATTGAGAGGGAATCTTATAGAAACTTACAAAATTCTTAAGGGGTTGGACAGGCTAGATGCAGGAAGATTGTTCCCGATGTTGGGGAGGTCCAGGACAAGGGGTCACAGCTTAAGGATAAGGGGGAAATCTTTTAGGACCGAGATGAGAAGGACTTTTCTCACACAGAGAGTGGTGGGTCTCTGGAACTCTCTGCCACAGAGGGTAGTTGAGGCCAGTTCATTGGCTATATTTAAGAGGGAGTTAGATGTGGCCCTTGTGGCTAAGGGGATCAGAGGGTATGGAGAGAAGGCAGGTACGGGATACTGAGTTGGATGATCAGCCGTGATCATAGTGAATGGCGGTGCAGGCTCGAAGGGCCGAATGGCCTCTACTCCTGCACCTAATTTCTATGTTTCTAACTTGATGATACACCAGTGGCAATGGAGACTAGGTGAATTATTACAGGATACTTTTAATTGATTGCCATGTGGTAATTTCTATGTTTCTATGACATACAGTGACAGCCACGAATGACTCAGAAAACACTAAAAACATTAATAATAAGAAAACATTAATGATAAAACAACAAAATACCAGATTAAAGGGAGGCTACAGATTTTTGGCTTAAAGTGTATGGGAGGTCACGTCAGCCCAGGCGGGCTGATTGAAGGATTAGCGTAAAGGCTTTTCCTAGAAGAACGCGCGCCCCATATCAGGCAGGTGTAAATCAGCCGCTTCGAGGAAGTTTAATGTCATCTCCCCCGATGGTTGTGCAAGCTGTTAATCACAGGACTCCCAGGCTACTTCTGTGGAAATCACAAATGCCTCAGCCCTCCGATGCCCGCTGTACTTGGAACGAGAGATTACAAGGGCAAGGCTATTCTGCTGTTGAAAATTCTTATCTGTCCCAGAACAACTCTGACCCATCTCTCTCTCTCTCTCTCTCTCTCTCTCTCGCGCGGGCGCTGGCCTCCCTTGCCACCGATTTCCCCCCCTCGCACGTCCCGCACGCTCACAGGTCACCTACCGCGTGCGCCTTCGCTCGTCTGGGTCACCAGCTACCAAACTCTGTCCCCGACCCACCTCCACAGTTCGCCCCCACCCTTAACAATCTCCCTTCATAACTTCGTAAGTGATAGGAGCAGAATCAGGCCATTCGGCCCATCAAGTCTTAGGATAAAAGGGAAGGCATTAAGACACATTTGCGATTGAGGCAGTGCAGCGTGGGTTCACCAGATTGATCCCCTGGGATGGCGGGACTGTCATATGAGGAAAGATTGAAAAGACTAGGCTTGTATTCACTGGAGTTTAGAAGGATGAGGGGGGGATCTTGTAGAAACATAAAATTATAAAAGGACTGGACAAGCACGAAATGAGAATTAAGGGGTAACATGAAGGGGAACTTCTTTACTCAGAGAGTGGTGGCTGTGTGGAACGATCTTCCAGCAGAAGTGGTGGAGGCAGGATCGATTTTAACATTTAAATGTAAAGTGGATAGGTATATGGACGGGAAGGGAATGGAGGGGTATGGTCTGAGTGCAGGTAGATGGGACTAGGGGAAAATAAATGGTCGGCATGGACTGGAAGGGCCGAGAAGGCCTGTTTCCGTGCTGTAATTGTTATATGGTTATATGTTATATATAAGCTAGATGCAGGAAAAATGTTCCCAATGTTGGGCGAGTCCAGAACCAGGGGCCACAGTCTTAGAATAAAGGGGAGGCCATTTAAGACTGAGGTGAGAAAAAACTTTTCCACCCAGAGAGTTGTGAATTTGTGGAATTCCCTGCCACAGAGGGCAGTGGAGGCCAAGTCACTGGATGGATTTAAGAGAGAGTTAGATAGAGCTCTGGGAGCTAGTGGAGTCAAGGGATATGGGGAGAATGCAGGCACGGGTTATTGATTGGGGCCAATCAGAATCACATTGAATGGCGGTGCTGGCTCGAAGGGCCGAATGGCCTACTCCTGCACCCATTGTTTATAAGTCCACTCAATCATGGCCATTCAATCATGGCTGATCTATCTCTCCCCCCTAACCCCATTCTCCTGCCTTCTTCCCTTAACTCCTGACACCCGCACTAATCAAGAATCTATCTATCTCTGCCTTAAAAATATCCACTGACTTGTGGCCTCCACAGCCGTCTGTGGCAAAGAATTCCACAGATTCACCACCCTCTGAATAAAAAAAATTGTTCTCATCTCCTTTCTAACTTCATAGCAAAAGGATTTGAGTATAGGAGCAGGGAGGTTCTACTGCAGTTGTACAGGGTCTTGGTGAGACCACACCTGGAGTATTGCGTACAGTTCTGGTCTCCAAATCTGAGGAAGGACATTATTGCCATAGAGGGAGTGCAGAGAATGTTCACCAGACTGATTCCTGGGATGTCAGGACTGTCTTATGAACAAAGACTGCATAGACTCGGTTTATACTCTCTGGAATTTAGGAGATCGAGAGGCGATCTTATAGAAACTTACAAAATTCTTAAGGGGTTGGACACGCTAGATGCAGGAAGATTGTTCCCGATGTTGGGGAGGTCCAGGACAAGGGGTCACAGCTTAAGGATAAGGGGGAAATCCTTTAGGACCGAGATGAGAAGGACTTTTTTCACACAGAGAGTGGTGGGTCTCTGGAACTCTCTGCCACAGAGGGTAGTTGAGGCCAGTTCATTGGCTATATTTAAGAGGGCGTTAGATGTGGCACTTGTGGCTAAAGGGATCAGGGGGTATGGAGAGAAGGCAGGTACGGGCTACTGAGTTGGATGATCAGCCATGATCACATTAAATGGCGGTGCAGGCTCGAAGGGCCGAATGGCCTACTCCTGCACCTAATTTCTATGTTTCTATTGTTCTAAAGGAGCGTCCTTTAATTCTGAGGCTGTGCCCTCTGGTCCTAGACTCTCCCACTAGTGGAAACATCCTCTCCACATCCACTCTATCCGGGCCTTTCACTATTCGGTGAAGTTTCAATGAGGTCCCCGCTCATCCTTCTAAACTCCAGCGAGTACAGG
The DNA here is from genome assembly GCA_963514005.1 of Raja brachyura. Next base: position 38,758 of record CAUPSL010000525.1, read on the forward strand.
CCCAGCGCCGACAAAAGCTCATCGTACGTTAACCCACTCGTTCCTGGGATCTTTCTGGTGAACCTCCTCTGGACCCTCTCCAGGGCCAGCCAGCGCATCCTCCCTCAGATATGGGGCCAACAATTAGTCGCTGTCGCTGTTTATGTCGCAACAAAAATAAGTAGTCGCTGCCTCAAAAAGGCGGGCAGCATGATCAAGGACCCACACCATCCTGGCCACACACTCATCTCCCCGCTGCCTTCAGGTAGAAGGTACAGGAGCCTGAGGACTGCAACGTCCAGGTTCAGGAATAGCTACTCCCCCACATCCATCGGGCTATTAAACCTGGCTCGGACAAAACTCTGACCATCTCTGCCGTCTATGTTCTGTTGTGCTGAAGCAAAGGCAAGAATTTAATTGTCCTATCTGGGACACGTGACTATAAACTCTCTTGAATCTTGAAAAATTGCTGACAATGCTCCAAATGCGACACTGTAATGCAAGCGTGAGGTATCCGGGCCTGAGATATTGTTGCATACAGCAGCCAACGCCAATTATCATCTCCAGCCAACTACTTGGACACATCGGACTTGTTAAATAAGGTGACGTAAGTGCAAAGCCCAAATACAAGTCGGAGCATTTAGTTGGAAGCATTTCCACTGCCTAGAGTACAAAAAATAGGAGAGAACGGAGCTAAAACCAGGGCTGCGAGAGATGATGCCATTGATATAACCCCAAGCCCTGCCAAGTCCAGTCGCCTGTATTAGGTCATAGATTCATGCTGTATGGAAACAGGCCCTTCAGCCCAACCCGTCTATGCTAATGCGTTTGGCCCATATCCCTCTGAACCTCTCCTGTCCGTGCACCCGTCCAAGTGTCTTCCAAGGGCGGTCACGGTGGCGCAGCGTTAGAGTTGCTGCCTTACAGCGCATGCAGCGCCGGAGACCCGGGTTCCATCCCGACGACGGGTGCTTGTCTGTGCGGAGTTTGCACGTTCTCCACTGTGCGAGACCTGCGTGGGTTCTCGCCGAGATAGACAATAGAGAGTAGGCCATTCGGCCCTTCGAGCCAGCACCGCCATTCAAAGTGATCACGGCTGATCATCCCCAATCAGTATCCCCGTTCCTGCCTTCTCCCCATATCCCCCGACTCCGCTATCTTTAAGAGCCCTATCTAGCTCTCGGGATCTTCGGTTTCCTCCCACACACCAAAGACGTGCAGGTTTGTAGGCTCTCAAAATGGGGATCACAAGCAGGTCTGAGACGCTTGAAGATATGAGACTGGTCTTAGCAGGAAAATCAGAGCAATTTTTAAAGACATGGTCTCCTGTTATTGATTCATCACAAGTACAGTATGGTGCAACGCAACTCTAGATTTAAACCGATTCACGGACAGGGTGACGGTGCGGTGGGAAATGCAGCGGGTACATCAACACGTCGCGTTCCCTTTGGTTTTTTTTCATTTCTTTCTTTTCTTCCCTTCACTATTTCTTTCATTTACTTCCTTTCTCGCTCTTTTTCTATTTTTTTTTGTTAAAATGGAAGATGTGCAATAAATGTATTTAGTCACGTGCCGCGGGGTATATTACTGCACGCTGCTTCTAATGAAAATATCAATACAAAACAATACAAAGGTTTGTAGGTTCATTGGCTTGGTATAAATGTAAAAATTGTTGTGTGTGCGTGTGTGATAGTGTGTGTGTGTGTGCGCGTGTGTGTGTGTGCATGTGTGTGTGTGTGTGTGTGTGTTAGTGTGCGTGCGAGTGTGATAGTGCGCGGGTGTGATAGTGTGTGTGTGTGTGTGTGCATGTGCGTGTGTGATAGTGTGCATGTGTGTGTGTGTGTGTGTGTGTTAGTGTGCGTGCGTGTGCGAGTGTGCGCGTGTGTGATTGCGTGCGTGTGTGATTGCGTGCGTGATTGCGTGCGTGTGCGATAGTGTGCGTGTGCGATAGTGTGCGTGTGTGATAGTGTGCATGTGCGATTGTGTGCGTGTGTGATCGTGTGTGATAGTGTGCGTGTGTGATAGTGTGCGTTTGTGATAGTGTGCGTTTGTGATTGTGCACGTGTGTGATTGTGCACGTGTGTGATTGTGCACGTGTGTGATAGTGCGCGTGTGAGTGTGCGTGTGCGATAGTGTGCGTGTGTGATAGTGTGCGTGTGAGTGATAGTGTGTGTGATAGTGTGTGTGTGTGTGTGATAGTGTGTGTGTGTGAGATAGTGTGCGTGTGTGATAGTGTGTGTGTGCGTGTGAGTGATAGTGTGTGTGATAGTGTGTGTGTGTGTGATAGTGTGCGTGTGTGATAGTGTGCGTGTGAGTGATAGTGTGTGTGTGTGTGATAGTGTGTGTGCGTGTGCGTGTGAGTGATAGTGTGTGTGATAGTGTGTGTGTGTGTGATAGTGTGTGTGTGTGTGAGATAGTGTGCGTGTGTGATAGTGTGTGTGTGCGTGTGAGTGATAGTGTGTGTGATAGTGTGTGTGTGTGTGTGATAGTGTGCGTGTGTGATAGTGTGCGTGTGAGTGATAGTGTGTGTGTGTGTGATAGTGTGTGTGCGTGTGCGTGTGAGTGATAGTGTGTGTGATAGTGTGTGTGTGTGTGATAGTGTGTGTGTGTGTGAGATAGTGTGCGTGTGTGATAGTGTGTGTGTGCGTGTGAGTGATAGTGTGTGTGATAGTGTGTGTGTGTGTGTGATAGTGTGTGTGTGATAGTGTGTGTGTGTGTGTGATAGTGTGTGTGTGATAGTGTGTGTGTGTGATAGTGTGTGTGTGTGTGTGATAGTGTGTGTGTGATAGTGTGTGTGTGATAGTGTGTGTGTGATAGTGTGTGTGTGATAGTGTGTGTGTGTGTGTGATAGTGTGTGTGTGATAGTGTGTGTGTGTGTGTGTGATAGTGTGTGTGTGATAGTGTGCGTGTGAGTGATAGTGTGTGTGATAGTGTGTGTGTGTGTGTGATAGTGTGTGTGTGATAGTGTGTGTGTGCATGTGCGTGTGCGAGTGTGTGTGATAGTGTGAGTGCGAGTGCGCGTGTGTGAGAGCGTGCGTGCGTGTGCGTGTGGGGATCACTGGTCGGCGCGGACCCGGTGGGGCGAAGGGCCTTTTTCCACGCTGTAACTCTAAACTGAAATGCTGTCACGATACTTGCTGAAGTACAGTGCCTCCTCTGGCCGCTCCTTCCGTGCACCCACCACCGTGCCCTGATAAAACTTCCCCCACACCATCTGCCGTTCCTTCTTCAACAACAATCTCTCCCCACTCTACTTAAACCCGTGTTGTCTGATTCTTGATTCCGCTACCCTGGCTAAAAGCCAACATGTCCCATCTAGGCTAGGCCCACCTGCCTGCGTTTGGCCCTCTAAACATTTCCTATCCATCTACCGATCGAGGATGCGTTATAGATGCTGCTGTAGTACTTCCTCAACTATCTCCCCCTGGCAGCTCGTTTCATTCACCCACCGCCTTCAGTGAGGAACAAATGCCCCCTCGGGTACCAATTCAAATTTTCCCTCTCTCAGGTCAAACCCATCTCCTCTGGTTCTTGTGTAAGAAAGAACTGCAGATGCCGGCAAATTCGAAGGTAGACACGAAATGCTGGAGTAACTCAGCGGGACAGACAGCATCTCTGGAGAGAAGGAATGGGCGACGTTTCGGGTCGAGACTGTTCTTCAGACTGATGTCAGGGGAGAGGGTGCAACAAAGATAGAATGCAGGGGTACTGATTGGGGATGATCAGCCATGATCACATTCAATGGCGGTGCTGGCTCAAAGGGCCGAATGGCCTACTCCTGCACCTATTGTCTATTGTCTATTGAATGGCGGTGCTGGCTCGAAGGGCCGAATGGCCTACTCCTGCACCTATGATCACATTGAATGGCGGTGCTGGCTCGAAGGGCCGAATGGCCTACTCCTGCACCTATTGTCTATTGTCTATTGAATGGCGGTGCTGGCTCGAAGGGCCGAATGGCCTACTCCTGCACCTATGATCACATTGAATGGCGGTGCTGGCTCGAAGGGCCGAATGGCCTACTCCTGCACCTATTGTCTATTGTCTATTGAATGGCGGTGCTGGCTCGAAGGGCCGAATGGCCTACTCATAGAAACATAGAAAGTAGGTGCAGGAGTAGGCCATTCGGCCCTTCGAGCCTGCACCGCCATTCAATGTGATCATGGCTGATCATCCAACTCAGTATCCTGTACCTGCCTTCTCTCCATACCCCCTGATCCCTTTAGCCACAAGTGCCACATCTAACTCCCTCTTAAATATAGCCAATGAACTGGCCTCAACTACCTTCTGTTGCAGAGAATTCCAGAGACCCACCACTCTCTGTGCAAAGAATGTTTTCCTCATTTCGGTCCTAAAGGAATTCCCCCTTATCCTTAGACTGTGACCCCTTGTTCTGGAACTCCTGCACCTCTTGTCTATTGAATGGCGGTGCTGGCTCAAAGGGCCGAATGGCCTACTCCTGCACCTATTGTCTATTGTCCATAGTCGGAGACAGTAAGACTGGTGGGAGAACTGGGAAGAGGGAGGGGATGGAGACAGAGGGAAAGCAAGGGCTATCTGAAGTTAGAGAAGTCAATGTTCACACCGCTGGGGTGTAAACTACCCGAGCGAAATATGAGGCGCTGCTCCTCCAATTTGTGCTGGGCCTCACTCTGACAGTGGAGGAGGCCCAGGACAGAGAGGTCAGATTGGGAATGAGAGGGGGAGTTGAAGTGCTGAGCCACCGGGAGATTAGATAGTTTGTTTAAGAAGGAACTGCAGATGCTGGAAAATCGAAGGTAGACAAAAGTGCTGGAGAAACTCAGCGGGTGCGGCAGCATCTATGGAGCGAAGGAAATAGGCAACGTTTCGGGCCGAAACCCTTAAAGGGTTTCGGCCCGAAACGTTGCCTATTTCCTTCAGGGTTTCGGCCCGAAACGTTGCCTATTTCCTTCAGGGTTTCGGCCCGAAACGTTGCCTATTTCCTTCAGGGTTTCGGCCCGAAACGTTGCCTATTTCCTTCAGGGTTTCGGCCCGAAACGTTGCCTATTTCCTTCAGGGTTTCGGCCCGAAACGTTGCCTATTTCCTTCAGGGTTTCAGCCCGAAACGTTGCCTATCTCCTTCGCTCCATAGACGCTGCTGCACCCGCTGAGTTTCTCCAGCACTTTTGTCTAACCGGGAGATTAGATAGGTTCTCCTACTCTGGGTAAAAGGTATACACCTTTATAAGATCACCCCTTAGCCTCCTGCTCTCTAAAGAGTGCTCTGCAGTGGCAATGGGTTCAACTCAGCGGCTGAGGTAGCATGGATGTAGAATGGCAACAGGCCCTTCAGCCCCCTGGTGCCGTGCTGACCCCCCCCCCCCCCCCCCCCACGAGTAAGATTGTCCCGTCAACGGAGGGTTCGAGGCCCCCGACCGCTGGAGGACAAAGAAGACTTTTTTCCGCCTGCCATCACAGTGAGGAATGTGGAGGAGTCACTGTGGTGGATGTTTATGTTAAAATGTGTTTTGCGCGTTCTGTCGCTTTTTATTGGTAAGACTGCACGGCAAATCAAATCCCTCCTATGTTTGCAAAACACACTTGGCTAATAAAATATGGTTATGATTAGATCCTAAAGCGGGGCAAGATAGACCACTCCTGCTAAATGCGATGGGCTGGCGTGCAGGAGCGGAACGTGGGCCTTTTTTTCGGCCATTTTAGTAACCCGACCCGACCTGTAACCAACGTTGCGGAAGAACAGTTTGTGTTAATAAATTAAAATTCTGAAAATGAGGAGAAGATTTTTACCAAATAACTTTTATTTTTACGAAGACGTTACCGTGACCGGCTTCCGTCTCCGCACTAGTTATCTTTGCTCCGCTACGGGATCGTTGGTGCGGAGACGGAAGCCGGTTACGGAAATGGGGGCCGAAAATCACCCATGACCGTACTACGCCTTTTTCGTCGAGGGATCCATCTTGCTCGCTGTAGGACCTTTGGTTCTGATTATGATGATGCTCATGACGTGACCCCACTTCCCCCATTCACTCCCTACACACGATAGGGACAATTTACAGAGGGCCAATTAACCTACAAACACGCACGTCTTTGGGGTGTGGGGGGAAACTGGTGCACCCGGAGAAAACCCACGAGGTTCACGATGAGAACGTGCAGCCTCCTCGAGCAAGGTCGGGAACAAACCCGAGTCCCTGGCGCTGTGAGGCAGCAGCCTCTGCCAGCTGCGCCACTGTGCCACTGAAACATATAAGATTGATAAGGGCGTGGACATGCTAGAGGCAGGAAACATGTTCCCGATGTTGGGGGAGTCCAGGACCAGGGGCCACACACACAGTCTAAGAATAAGGGGTCGGCCATTTAGAACGGAGACGAGGAAACACTTTTTCACAGAGAATTGTGAGTCTGTGGAACGGAGAGGCTGGGCTTGTATACTCTGGAGTTGAGAAGGATGAGAGGAGATCTTATTGAAACATATAAGATTATTAAGGGTTTGGAATACGGAGTAAGCCATTTCGAACAGAGACGAGGAAACACTTTTTCACCCAGAGAGTTGTGAGTCTGTGGAATTCTCTGCCTCAGAGGGCGGTGGAGGCCGGTTCTCTGGATGCTTTCAAGAGAGAGCTAGATAGGGCTCTTAAAGATAGCGGAGTCAGGGGGATATGGGGGAGAAGGCAGGAACGGGGTTACTGATTGGGGATGATCAGCCATGATCGCATTGAATGGCGGTGCTGGCTCGAAGGGGCGAATGGCCTCTACTCCTGCTCCTTTTGTCTATTGTCTAGTGCACCCGGATAAAACCCGGAGCGGTGACGGGGAGAACGTGCAGCCGCCTCGCGCAAGGTCGGGAACAAACCCAAGTCCCTGGCGCTGTGAGGCAGCAGCCTCTGCCAGCTGCGCCACTGTGCCACACGCCACTGCCAGTTTTATTTTAGACTCCCAGCGTCTGCTGCTTGCTGTGAGTTTCAGAGATCTGTTTGTTTACCTCAGTGCAGCTCGACAGCCTCCCGCTTGCACACAAGCTGTCACTTTGCAACACTGACCCGTGTTTCACTGTCTTTGAAGGACTTTGGAAAACAAATTCTGGAACCCAAAATGCCCAGTCAGCCGGAGGTAGGCTCACAAATGCTGGAGTGACTCAGCGGGCGATGGAGAGAAGGAATTGGCGACGTTTTGGGGTCGAGACCCTTGAAGGTGCTGTCGTAGGTTGTCGCCGGGTGAATTCCATTAAAACTAGTCCCTGGCAGTCGTGTAAAGAGTCGGGACAGGTCACAGTACAGTCTTGGAGGACACACCTGGAGCATTGCGTACAGCTTTGGTCTCCTAATCTGAGGATAGACATTCTTGCCATGGAGGGAGTACAAAGAAGGTTCACCAGACTGATTCCTGGGATGGCAGGACTTCCATATGAAGAAAGACTGGATAGACTCGGCTTGTACTCGCTGGAATTTAGGAGATTGAGGGGGGGATCTTATAGAGACTTACAAAATTCTTAAGGGGTTGGACAGGCTAGATGCAGGAAGATTGTTCCCGATGTTGGGGAAGTCCAGAACAAGGGGTCACAGTTTAAGGATAAGGGGGAAGTCTTTTAGGACCGAGATGAGAAAAACATTTTTCACACATGGAGTGGTGAATCTGTGGAATTCTCTGCCACAGAAGGTAGTTGAGGCCAGTTCATTGGCTATATTTAAGAGGGAGTTAGATGTGGCCCTTGTGGCTAAAGGGATCAGGAGGTATGGAGAGAAGGCTGGTACAGGATACGGAGTTGGATGATCAGCCATGATCATATTGCATGGCGGTGCAGGCTCGAAGGGCCGAATGGCCTACTCCTGCACCTATTGTCTATGATTCTATGATTTGCACATGTAATTTGCACTTACAGGCGAATAGTTTCACGGGAGAGGGGACTTGCGCACTAATAGTGTTGCACTCACACACACTAATAGTGTCACATAGAACAGTGTACTCAAACCCCTGTCCCACGGTACGAGTTTATTCCAAGAGCTCTCCCCGAGTTTGCCCAGATTCGAGCTCGGAGCTTTAGGGTAACGGCCGCTCGTCGGTACTCGGGAACTCTCGTGGACATGTTGAAAAATCTTCACGAGTCTTCCCGAGCTTACCTGGCGTTAGCGAGTCTTCCCGAGTACCTGCCGTTAGCGTCACGAGCCGCTAAGAGACGTCCCCGAGCTCCGACGTACCCGTTATGTTCATTCTCCGCGCTTACCACGAGTTTGATTTTTTTTTAAACTCGGGAGAGCCCTTGGAATGAACTCGTACAGTGGGACAGGGCTATTACTAATTTTTGCACATATTGAAGGATACTTTGCACTAATATTTTTGCAGTGCAGTGCACTTTCACACTAATAGTGTCACACAGTAACGGACACATACGCACTAAGTTGCAGACAGTTACGTGTACTCACACACAAAGTGTCAAATGCTACAGAGATACATGTGCAGATGTAAACGGGATTTACATGCTAATACCTTCACAGAAGAGTATACTAGCACACTAATAGTGTCACACATTAGACAATAGGTCCAGGAGGAGGCCATTCGGCCCTTCCAGCCAGCAGCGCCATTCACTGTGATCACAGCTGATCATCCCCAATCAGTACCCCGTTCCTGCCTTCTCCCCGTATCCCACGGCTCCGCTACCTTTAAGAGCTCCATCTAACTCTCTGTTGAAAGCATCCAGAGATGATGTGGATCTCCACCGCCCTCTGAGGCAGAGAATTCCACAGACTCACCACTCTCTGTGGGAAAATGTGATTCCTCGTCTCCGTTCTAAATGGCCGACCCCTTATTCTTAAACTGTGTGTGTGGCCCCTGGTTCTGGACTCCCCCAACATCGGGAACATGTTTCCTGCCCATGTTTCCTGGGCTTGTATACTCTGGAATTTAGAAGGATGAGAGGGGATCTTATTGAAACATACAAGATTATTAAGGGTTTGGACACGCTAGTGTCCAAACCCTTAATAATCTTGTATGTTTCAATAAGATCCCCTCTCATCCTTCTAAACTCCAGAGTGTACAAGCCCAGCCGCTCCATTCTCTCAGCATATGACAGTCCTGCCATCCGGGGAATTAACCTGGTGAACCTACGCTGCACTCCCTCAATAGCAAGAATGTCCTTCCCCAAATTAGGGGACAAAAACTCCACACAATACTCCAGGTGTGGTCTCACTAGGGCCCTGTACAACTGCAGAAGGACCTCTTTGCTCCTAGACTCAACTCCTCTTGTTGTGAAGGCCAACGTGCCATTCGCTTTCTTCACTGCCTGCTGTACCTGTATGCTTACTGCAGTGCACCTGCACACTAATAGTGCCACACACACACAACACTAATGTGCACTCATACACTAATAGTGCCACACACACACACTAACGTGCACTCACACACTAGTAGTGCCACACACACTAACGTGCACTCACACACTAGTAGTGCCACACACACTAACGTGCACTCACACACTAGTAGTGCCACACACACACACTAACGTGCACTCACACACTAGTAGTGCCACACACACTAACGTGCACTCACACACTAATAGTGCCACAAACAACACTAACGTGCACTCACACACTAGTAGTGCCACACACACTAACGTGCACTCACACACTAATAGTGCCACAAACAAAACTAACGTGCACCACACACTAATAGTGCCACACACACACACAACACTAATGTGCACCACACACTAATAGTGCCACACACACACAACACTAATGTGCACCACACACTAATAGTGCCACACACACACAACACTAATGTGCGCCACACACTAATAGTGCCACACACACACAACACTAATGTGCACCACACACTAATAGTGCCACACACACACAACACTAATGTGCAGCACACACTAATAGTGCCACACACACACACAACACTAATGTGCACCACACACTAATAGTGCCACACACACACACAAACACTAACGTGCAGTAACACACTAATAGTGCCACACACACACACAAACACTAACGTGCAGTAACACACTAATAGTGCCACACACACACAAACACTAACGTGCAGTAACACACTAATAGTGCCACACACACACAACACTAATGTGCAGCACACACTAATAGTGCCACACACACACACACAACACTAATGTGCAGCACACACTAATAGTGCCACACACACACACACAACACTAATGTACAGCACACACTAATAGTGCCACAAACACACAACACTAATGTACAGTAACACTAATAGTGCCACACACACACACACACCACTAATGTACAGCACACACTAATAGTGCCACACACACACACCACTAATGTACACTCACATACACAACACTAATGTGCAGTAACACTAATAATAGTGCCACACACACACAACACTAAGGTGCACTCACACACTAATAGTGCCACACACACCAACATGCACTCACACACTAATAGTGCCACACACACACAACACAAATGTACACTCACACACTAACAGTGCCACACACACTAACATGCACTCACACACTAATAGTGCTACACACACTAACTTGCACTCACACACTAATAGTGCTACACACACTAACTTGCACTCACACACTAATAGTGGAAGATTGCAACCTTCACGTGTTTTGTCCGCCCTGTTTCGACTAATGCAATCAACTCGACAAGGTGCACAAACGGAAGATCAAATAGAGCAAGTTGTCCGACAACTTTAGGCCGCGCACGCACGCCACACGAAAGAAGAAGACACACTAATAGTGCGACACACAGTAACGTGCACTCACACACTAATAGTGCCACACACACACACAACACTAACGTGCAGTGACACTAACAATAGTGCCACACACACACACAACACACTAGTGTGGCACAGCACCCGTGCACGCTAATCGCGCGGCCGCTCGCCGCCACTGTACCTGTCGTCGTCGCCGTCCTGGTGCGCCCCGACCGACAGCATGGAGGAGGCGAGGCTGTGCATGGGCGACAAGAAACGCAGCGCGCCGCCACCGCCGCCATTGGCCTCGGCGGCGCGCGCCTTCCTGGAGGGGCTGCCATCCTGGGCGGTGGGGCCCGGCGAGGCGGGGCCGGACCCAGGCTCAGAAAACTGCGGGGTGGGAGAGAGAAGGAGAGGTTTTTGCAGGGTTACACCCCGGCCGCTTGGCAGAAGCAGCCTTCACAGCCGTGATCAGGCACTGGTTCACAACAGTAACATTACACAGTACACTTCAACCCCTGTCCCACGGTACGAGTTCGAGTTCAGTCCAAGAGCTCTCCCGAGTTTGCCCTGATTCAAACTCGGAGATTTACGGTAACGGCCGCTCGTCGGTACTCGGGGCTCTCGTGGACATTTTTCATCATGTTGAAAAATCTTCACGAGTCTTCCCGTGCTTACCTGCCATTAGCGAGTCTTCCCGAGTTCCTGCCGTTAGCGCTAAGAGGCGTCCCGGAGCTCCGACGTACCCGCTACGTTCATTCTCTGTGCTTACCACGAGTTTGATTTTTTTCCAACTCAGGAGAGCTCTTGGAATGAACTCGCACCGTGGGACAGGGCTATTAAACACTAACTTCTCTGATGTCGATCGAAGAAGGCTAAAAGCCCTGTCCCACTGTACGAGTTAATTCCAAGAGCTCTCCCGAGTTTAAAAAAAAATCAAACTCGTGGTAGGCACGGAGAATGTACGTAGCGGGTACGTCGGAGCTGGGGGACGCCTCTTAGCGGCTCGTAACGCTAACGGCAGGTACTCTGGAAACGCGGTAAGCTCGGGAAGACTCGTGAAGATTTTTCAACATGTTGCAAAATGTCCACGAGAGCACCGAGTACCTACGAGCGGCTGTTACCGTAAATCTTCTGCAGTTGTACAGGGCTCTGGTGAGACAACATCTGGAGTATTGTGTACAGTTTTGGTCTCCTAATTTGCAGAAGGACATCCTTGTGATTGAGGCAGTGCAGCGTAGGATCACCAGATTGATCCCTGGGATGGCGGGACTGTCATATGAGGAAAGATTGAAAAGACTAGGCTTGTATTCACTGGAGTTTAGAAGGATGAGGGGGATCTTATAGAAACATATCAAATTATAAAAGGACTGGGTAAGCTAGAGGCAGGAAAAATGTTCCCAATGTTGGGCCAGTCCAGAACCAGGGGCCACACAGTCTTAGAATAAAGGGGAGGTCATTTAAGACTGAGGTGAGATAAAACGTTTTCACCCAGAGAGTTGTGAATCTGTGGAATTCCCTGCCACAGAGGGCAGTGGAGGCCAAATCACTGGATGGATTTAAGAGAGAGTTGGATAGAGCTCTAGGGGCTAGTGGAGTCAAGGGATATACGGAGAAGGCAGGCACGGGTTATTGATAGCAGACGATCAGCCATGATCACAATGAATGGCGGTGCTGGCTCGAAGGGCCGAATGGCCTCCTCCTGCACCTATTTTCCATGTTTCTATCAACTGCAGAATCGAAGGTAGACAAAATTGCTGGAGAAACTCAGCGGGTGCGGCAGCATCTATGGTGCGAAGGAAATAGGCAACGTTTCGGTTCCTATTTCCTTCGCTCCATAGATGCTGCCGCACCCGCTGAGTTTCTCCGGCAATTTTATTTAAGAACGAGAGGGTGCAGGTTCCCAATGTTGGGGAAGTCCAGAACCAGGGCCCCACAGATTAAGAATAAGGAGCAAGCCATTTAGAACGGAGACGAGGAAAACATTTTTTCTATATTTGCTAAGTTTCGATCTCCGAGTTCGAACCAGGGGAAACTCGGGAGAACTCTTGAATGATCTCGCACAGTGGGACAGGGCTAAAACTCAACGGTCGCATTTATTTCCAGAGGGCTTGTAGACAAGAACAGGGGTGTAATATTGAGGCTCTACAAGGCGGACGGTTGTAGATTCATTATCTTTGTAAATGTAAAATTGCCCCTAGCGTGTGTAGGATAGCGCTAGTGAACGGGGTGATCGCTGGTCAGAGTGGACTCGATGGGCAGAAGGGCCTGTCTCCACAATGTATCTCTAAAAGTCTAAAAAGGTTTTAAAAAACTGTGAATTCACCCGATTTATTGCTAAATTCCCTCGCTCTCAATCCCCAGTTTCCTGCAGACTCATAGAGTCATACAGTGGAAAAGGGCATTTCGTCCCAACTTGCCCACACCGACCAACATTCCTGGTCCTGGCCCATATCCCGCTAAACCTGTCCTATCCGTGTACCTGTCTAATTGCTTCTTAAACATTGCGATAGTCAATAGGCAATAGGTGCAGGAGGAGGCCATTCGGCGCTTCGAGCCAGCACCGCCATTCAATGTGATCACGGCTGATCATCCCCAATCAGTACCCCGTTCCTGCCTTCTCCCCATATCCCCCGACTCCTCTATCTTTAAGAGCCCTATCTAGCTCTCTCTTGAAAGCATCCAGAGAACCTGCCTCCGCCTCCCTCTGAGGCAGAGAATTCCACAGACTCTCTGTGTGGAAAAGTGTTTTCTCGTCTCCATTCTAAATGGCTTAAGGGCCTGTCCTACCAGCATCCGACTCCATGCGATGAACGCGATCAAACTAGAAGCGGGGGCCGCGCGGAGGTCTGGTGATCCCCTGTACAGGGCCGTTCCCACCAGCATGCGACCTGCATGCGGCAAGCGCGACCAAACCGGCAGCGAGGGCCGCGCGGAGATCGGGTGAGTGGCGCACTTGGAGCGAAGTCCAAGGTAAGTTCGCCAGGACAGAGAGGGGCACACAGAGAGGGGCACAGAGGCACACACACACACACAGAGGGCCACAGAGCCACACACACACATAGAGGGTCACAGAGGCACCTACAGATAGGGTCACGGAGGCACGACGTCGAGGTGGTGTGTAATGCGTCGAGGCGACTGCGAGCCGACAAGCCGTTGCCGCGCGGAAGTTTTGAACATGGTCAGTTTTTCGGAGCCCCGCGCGATGTCGGGACGAATTCCGCACAATTCCGCACGGCTCCGGCGATCGAAGTGGGACCGGCCCCGCGACGCCGGACGGCTCAAGCGACCACGTTAGGTCGCGCTCATCGCATAGAGTTGCATGCCGGTGGGACAGGCCCTTAATTCCTTATTCTTAAACTGTGTGGCCCCTGGTTCTGGACTCCCCCAACATCGGCAACATGTTTCCTGGGCTTGTATACTCTGGAATTTAGAAGGATGAGAGGGGAGAGGAAGACAGGAAGAGGCGGAGCCAGAGGGCTGAGGGAGGCTGGGAAGGGGAGGAGAAAGTAGGGACTACCTGAAATTAGAGAAGACCCGAAACGTCGCCTATCTCCTTCGCTCCTTAGATGCTGCTGCACCCGCTGAGTTTCTCCAGCTTTTTGTGTAACCCTCGATTCTCCAGCATCTGCAGTTCCTTCTTTAACACTAAGATTATTAAGGGTTTGGAATACGGAGTAAGCCATTTCGAACAGAGATGAGGAAACACTTTTTCACACAGACAGTTGTGAGTCTGTGGAATTCTCTGCCTCAGAGGGCGGTGGAGGCCGGTTCTCTGGATGCTTTCAAGAGGGAGCTAGATAGGGCTCTTAAAGATAGCGGAGTCGTGATATGGGGAGAAGGCAGGAACGGGGTACTGATTGGGAATGATCAGCCGTGATCACATTGAATGCCACACACAGTTTAAGAATAAGGAGTAAGCCATTTAGAACAGAGATGAGGAAATACGTTTTCACACAGAGAGTTGTGAGTCTGTGGAATTCTCTGCGTCAGAGGGCGGTGGAGGCCGGTTCTCTGGATGCTTTCAAGAGGGAGCTAGATAGGGCTGTTAAAGATAGCGGAGTCAGGGGATATGGGGAGAAGGGGTCACACACAGTTGAAGAATAATGGGTCGACCATTTAGGACTGAGATGAGGAAAAACTGTTTCCACCCAGAGAGTTGTGAATCTGTGGAATTCTCTGCCACAGAAGGCAGTGGAGGCCAATTCACTGTTTTCAAGAGAGAGTTAGATTTAGATTCTTGGGGCTAACGGAATCAAGGGATATGGGGAGAAGGCAGGAACGGGGTACTGATTGGGGATAGCGGAGTCAGATAGAATGATTCTTGATCAGTACGGGTGTCGGGGGGTTATGGGGAGAGGGGCGCAGAGTGGGAGGTGAAAGGCTCCATACAAGCGGAGCGGCCCCCTGCCCTTGGCAGGTAACGGCATCTCTCTGGGGCTTGATCACGGCACAGAGTGCTGCTTCTTCCCACCGTGCCTGCCTCCCCGCCCCTCGCTCGGCACTGAGAGCCCATTCAGCAGCAGAGCGCTGCAACCGCTGGCAGGGCGCCAACGTCAATATTATGGGCCGGCACAAGCATGGGCCCCCTCCGAGCGCGTGTGCTCTCTCACGGGCTGGTCTCTCAACCAGGGGAGTTCACTGCAAGGGAGGGGGGGGTCACCTGAAAGACGCTTCTGCCTCATCTACAACCCCGGGCCTCTGGCCGAAAAACAGGCAGCCATTTGCGACGGGCGGCACAGCGGTAGGGTAAACTAAAGTAAAGTTAACTTATACCCCCTGTCCCACTTGGGAAACCCGAACGGAAACCTCTGGAGACTTTGCGCCCCACCCAAGGTTTCCGTGCGGTTCCCGGAGGTTTTCGTCCGTCTCCCTAATGGTTGGAAGTGGTCTCCGCTTCTTCTATGTTCCGGCCATTATTTCAAAAAATTCAAAACCGGCCGTGACTAAAAATAGGCTGCCTGCCGTTTTAAAAATGGGTCATTTTTTTTTAGTCGAAGCCGGTTGCGATGCTGGTTGAAGGTGGTTGCGATGCTGGTTGAAGGTGGTTGCGATGCTGGTTGAAGGTGGTTGCGATGCTGGTTGAAGGTGGTTGCGATGCTAGTTGAAGCCGGTTGCGATGCTGGTTGAAGGTGGTTGCGATGCTGGTTGAAGGTGGTTGTGATGCTGGTTGAAGGTGGTTGCGATGCTAGTTGAAGCCGGTTGCGATGCTGGTTGAAGGTGGTTGCCGGAGGTTGCAGATGGTGGAAGGTGAGGCCTCCCTGGTGGAATAAAACTGGGTGAAAAAAAGGTCTTGCCTTCCACTTCCTGCAACCTCCGGCAACCACCTTCAACCTCCGGCAACCACCTCCAACCTCCGGCAACCACCTTCAACCTCCGGCAACCACCTGCAACCTCCGGCAACCACTTGCAACCTCCGGCAACCACCTGCAACCTCCGGCAACCACCTTCATCCTCCGGCAACCACCTGCAACTAGCATCGCAAACGGCTTCAACTAAAAAATTACCCATTTTTAAAACGGAAACCACTATCGTCCATTTGGGAGACTGACAAAAACCTCCGGGAACCGCACGGAAACCTTGGGTGGGGCGCAAAGTCTCCAGAGGTTTCCGCTCAGGTTTCCTAAGTGGGACAGGGGCATTAGTTCCAGAGATGGAATGCGAAAAGCAGGCCCTTCGGCCCACCGTGTCCGCGTCGACCCCCGCGCACTTACGCTATCCTACACGCACCAGGGAAGGATATAAAGCAGGGTAGTAAAAGCTGCTTTAGGTATGTGAAGAGGAAAAAATTAGTTTAGACCAAAGTTGGACCCTTGAAGACCGAAAGTTTATTGGCCAAGTATTAACATACAAGGAATTTGCCTCGGTGCTCCACCCACATGACATACCAACAGGACATACAGGGACAGTTACGAATGACTCGGAAAACACGAAACATTAATAATAATAAAACATGAATGATAAAACACCATTGATCAAGCGTTGTGAACCAACAAAATACCAGATCAAAGGGGAGGCTACAAGGTCTCGACCCCAAACGTCGCCTATCTCCTTCGCTCCTTAGATGCTGCTGCACCCGCTGAGTTTCTCCAGCCTTTTGTGTACCCACAGATTTCTGGCTGTTGAGTAGAGCAACTACTCGTGGATAAAAAAAAATGCTGGAGAAACTCAACGGGCGAGACCACACCTGGAGTATTGCGTACAGTTCTGGTCTCCAAATCTGAGGAAGGACATTCTTGCCATAGAGGGAGTACAGAGAAGGTTCACCAGACTGATTCCTGGGATGTCAGGACTGTCTTATGAACAAAGACTGCATAGACTCGGTTTATACTCTCTAGAATTTAGGAGATTGAGAGGGGATCTTATAGAAACTTACAAAATTCTTAAGAAGGGTCTCGACCCGAAACGTCGCCTATCTCCTTCGCTCCTTAGATGCTGCTGCACCCGCTGAGTTTTCTCCAGCTTTTTGTGTAACCCAAAATTCTTAAGGGGTTGGACAGGCTAGATGCAGGAAGATCGTTCCCGATGTTGGGGAGGTCCAGGACAAGGGGTCACAGCTTAAGGTTAAGAGGGAAATCCTTAAAGACCGAGATGAGAAGGACTTTTTTCACACAGAGAGTGGTGGGTCTCTGGAACTCTCTGCCACAGAGGGTAGTTGAGGCCAGTTCATTGGCTATATTTAAGAGGGAGTTAGATGTGGCCCTTGTGGCTAAAGGGATCAGGGGGTATGGAGAGAAGGCAGGTATGGGATACTGAGTTGGATGATCAGCCATGATCATATTGAATGGCGGTGCAGGCTCGAAGGGCCGAATGGCCTACTCCTGCACCTAGTTTCTATGTGAGGCAGCGTCTATAGAGCAAGGATTACACAAAAAGCTGGAGAAACTCAGCGGGTGCAGCAGCATCTAAGGAGCGAAGGAGATAGGCGACGTTTCGGGTCGAGACCCTTCTTCAGACTGATCTATAGAGCAAGAATGTCCCCGGTGTGTGAGGGTCGGTGCGGACTCGGTGGGCCGATGGGCCTGTTTCCGCGCTATATCTCTAAACTGAACTAAAAACTAAATCTTTGCAGCAGGGTAAAACAAGGGCAGAGTGTTATTTGGGGGAGGAGTGGGAAAACTGGGAAAAGGTACAGAGAGGATTTTGCGATGATGTTGCCAGGACTAGAGGGCCTGAGCTATTGGGAGCTTAAAAAACCTCCACCATTAAGGCCCCACACTGAATAATGTGTCAAAAAGTCACATTTAGTTTAATTTAGACACATTAGTTTATGAAGATGTTGCCAGGGCTAGAGGGTCTGAGCTACAGGGAGAGGTTGCGTAGACTGAGACTCTATTCCTTGGAGCGCAGGAGGATGAGGGGCGATCTTATAGCGTACAAAATCATGAGAGGAATAGATCGGGCAGAGTCTCTTGCCCAGAGTAGGGGAATCGAGGACCAGAGGACATGGGTTTAAGGTGAAGGGGAAAAGATTTTATAGAGGGGTATCTGAGGGGCAACTTTTCCACACAGAGGGTGGTGGGTGTATGGAACGAGCTGCCAGAGGAGGTAGTTGAGGCTGGGACTGTCCCAACTTTTAAGAAACAGTTAGATGGGTAGGACAGGTTTGGAAGGATATGGGCCAGACTCGGGCAGGTGGGACTAGTGTAGCTGGGACATGTTGGCCGGCGAGGGCAAGTTGGGCCGAAGGGCCTGTTTCCATGCTGTATCACTAACATTGGCACAGAGTGGTGGGTCTCTGGAACTCTCCGCCACAGAGGGTAGTTGAGGCCAGTTCATTGGCTATATTTAAGAGGGAGTTAGATGTGGCCCTTGTGGCTAAGGGGGTCAGAGGGTATGGAGAGAAGGCAGGTACGGGATACTGAGTTGGATGATCAGCCATGATCATATTGAATGGCGGTGGAGGCTCGAAGGGCCGAATGGCCTCCTCCTGCACCTAATTTCTATGTTTCTATGTGAAGTGAATCGGATGGAAATCAGTCACAGCAGAGATCAAAGAGTGCACACGGGTCTAGCGCCGAAACAGGCCCCTCGGCCCATCAAGTCTGCACTGGCCATCGATCCCCGCTCACTAACACTATCCTACACACCCAAGGGATAGTTACAATTTACAGAAGCCAAATTAACCAGCAAACCTTGCAACACTACACTCGAGACAATTATGTGCCACGCCAATTAACCTACAAACCTGGGAGGGTGGTCGGGGCAAAACCCACACGGTCTCGGGGAGAACGTGCAAACTCCCCACAGACAGCGCCCATAGTTAGGATGGAACCCGGGTCTCTGGCGCTGTGAGAGTCAGCATTTTGCCACGTCAGTGTTCTGCTCCTATCAGTCCGAAGAAGGGTCCCTAACCCAAAATGCCGCCTGTCGATTTCCCTCCACAGATGATGGCTGACCCGTTGAGTTCCTCCGACACACACACACACACACACACACTGCGTTCTTGCAAAATGTTAAAACAGAGGCTCCAACTGGTCCTCGAAGCAGGATCCTGGTCCACCGGTCAGCAAGACCAGCAGCATAATCAAGGACCAGTCAAACCCTGGCCTCTCCCTCTCCTCCCCTCTCCCTCCAGGCAAAAAATATAGAACACCTCCAGATTCAGGGACAGTTTCTTCCCGGCTGTTATCAGGCAACTGAACCATCCTACCACAACAGAGAGCTGTCCTGAACTACTATCTACCTCATTGGTGACCCTTAGACTATATTTCATCGTACGTTAACTTGCACTGAACGTTATTCCCTTATCATGTATCTGTACACTGTGGACGGCTCGATTGTAATCTTGTCTTGTCTTTCCGCTGACTGGTTAAGTCATAAGGATCGACCCTTCAAGTCTACTCTGCCATTCAACCATGGCTGATCTATCTCTCCCTCCTAACCCCATTCTCCTGCCTTCTCCCCATAACCCCCTGACACCCGCACTAATCAAGAATCTATCTATCTCTGCCTTAAAAATATCCACTGTCTTGTGGCCTCCACAGCCTTTGGTGGCAAAGAAATCCCACAGATTCACCACCCTCTGGCTAAAGAAATTCCTCCGCATCTCCTTCCTAAAGGAACGTCCTTTAATTCTGAGGCTGTGCCCTCTGGTCCTGGTCTCTCCCACTAGTGGAAACATCCTCTCCACATCCACTCTATCCGGGGCCTTTCACTGTTCTGTAAGTTTCAATGAGGTCCCTCCTCATCCTTCTAAATAGGGTCTCATCACACCTATACATGTTCTCCAGTGATGACGGCTGACCCGCTGAGTTAATCACGGGTAAGCCACTTAGAACGGCGACGAGGAAACACTTTTTACTCACAGTGAGTTGTGAGTCTGTGGAATTCTCTGCCTCAGAGGGCGGTGGAGGCCATTTCTCTGGATACTTTCAAGAGAGAGTTAGATAGGGCTCTTAAAGATAGCGGAGTCAGGGGATATAGAAACATAGAAACATACAAAATAAGTGCAGGAGGCGGCCATTCGGCCCTTCGAGCCAGCACCGCCATTCATTGTGATCATCCCCTATCAATAACCCGTGCCTGCCTTCTCCCCATATCCCTTGACTCCACTAGCCCCTAGAGCTGGGGAGAAGGCAGGAACGGGGTACTGATTGGGGATGATCAGCCGTGATCACATTGAATGGCGGTGCTGGCTCGAAGGGCCGAATGGCCTCCTCCTGCACCTATTGTCGACTCCAAACATTATTTTTTCTTGATAGGACTAGTGGCGACAAACCCTGATCATCGGTTAACCTACTGGTTGCTGGGATCACTCTTGTAAAAGCTCGTCTGGACCCTCGCCGGAGCCAAGAACATCCTTCCTCAGACACGGGGCCCCAGACCGTAGCACGCAAAACTAAAAGCGTTGGGACTGTACCTCGGTACGGCGTTGACAGTAAACCAAAACTGCACAACCAACGCAGGCAGAACGGTGCCCTTGATAACTCTTCTCCCTCAAAGCGGCCGACCATCGCTGGAGCTGGAAGCCTCCTCGGACTGACTTTGAGCCCCAACGCAGGGCTCCGACTTAACATCAGAGCGGATCCCTTGCGGAATTACGAACAAGGGCTCGCGGTCTCGGGAGAGGCCGAGTCGCGGAAGGTTCCACCAGCCCCGATGCGAGGTTCGATCTCCCGGCATGGGGGAGCTGACATCTCCCCCCCCCCCCCCCGATCGCCTCGACACGGAGGGCCCCGAACTCCACCGGCCACTGGAGTCAAGACCGTCCCCTCAACGGGGGGCTCGAGGCCCCCCGACCGAGGAAGAACAAAAGGAAGGCCTTGAACTCCATTTCGCCTTCCATCACAGTGAGGAATGTGGAGGAGTCACTGTGGTGGACGTTCATGTTAAAAGGTGTTTTTGAAGTGATCTGTGGCTTTTAATTGTACGACCGGCCTGGCCAGTGAAATTTCTCGTATGTTGCAAAACATACTTGGCCACTAAAGTGGGCTTCTGATTCTTGCAACGTTCCCACTCCCGGGGGTCCTGGTTTTGTGCTCACACAGCTGACGCCCGAAGGAGGGGTAGGGGGTGGGCTCACTGGCTTATCCCAGATGAAAGTATTAACCTGGCAGAAAGGGCGGGCTTGTTTCGGTGCCAACGCCCCCCCCCGTGCCTGGCAACCCCGCGTGCACAGCCGGCGTCCAAAACACAGGCCTCGCTTCTCCTCGAACACCTTTTGAGTGTGGTTTTAAGTTGTGAGGTCATGCCTCGGCTGCACAAGACGTCGGCGAGGCCACATTATGTGCATTGTGCTCAAGTTCTGGGCACCGCGTCGTAGGAAAGATGCTGTCAGGCTGGAACGGGTGCAGGGAGGCGAAATACGAGGGCGTTGCCAGGACTCGAGGGCCTGGGCATTCGCGAGAGGTTGAGCAGGAGCGCTGATGGGTGATGTTATAATAACAATAACAACATCTTTTATTGTCATGTGCGATGTGACCATCCGAGGGGGACGGTCCATGGGGGGGGGGGGGGGGGGGGGGGGTGCGCTCAGCAGGGCCGGTTCAGACCAGCGATAGCTCTGGGGATGAAGCTGTTCCTGAGTGCGGAGGTGCGGGCGTAGAAGGCCTTGTAACGTCTGCCAGAAGGTAGCAGTTCGAACAGACTATTACAATGGTGTGAGGCAGGCACGTGCCGTGAGTAATTACTCAGGGTAGGCACTCAGTCCGCTTTAAAAAAAAATTTAAACAGTGACATTTCAATTTGCCCAAGGCTTCCTAGCCCTAGACCAATTGGGGGAACAGTTCCTTTCACAGCATGTGGAGAGTCTGTGCCAGGGGTAAAGTTGTGGGGAGGGCACGAGTGTTGTGAAGGAGGGTGTCGGGGATACTGCCAGTAACTCACTCACTCACCGCTACCGCAGCTCGCCGGGCGGGAAGCCACGCACTGTAGCTGGGGATAGAAGCAGCTCGGGGAGCTGCGAGCGGCCACCGGGACCCGACAGCAGAACTGGCCGCCACTTCAGCGCCTTCTGCCGGCCCGCTCACCTTTGGCAGTGGTCTCCGTCGGAACACCTGTCACCTGCCGTTCGCCGACTTCGCTCATGTCAGCGGCTTCCTGCAAATCCTTAAATTCCCACAGCCGAGTAACCTCAATCGCGCTGTCGGAATTTAAGGACACGAGTGAGGCCAGCGAGCGGCAGGAGAGAGGTTTTTAGACGGAGAGCGGGGACCGGCAGAAGAAGCTAAGGTGGCGGCTGGTTCCGCTGTCCGGCCCGGCGGCCCCTCAGCCACCCGAGCTACTTCTCTCTCTCCCCCCCCCCCCCCCCCCCCGGCCTCAATGCGGGGTCATTGCACGCCCCCGTGCGAGGAGCGTCGCAAGTGGCATTATCCCAATCCCCTCATTCACAACATTAGTGCCCTCCCCGCAACTTTACCCCGGGCCAGACTCCCCAAACGCTGTGAAAGGAGCGCTCCCCCCCCACCCCGGGGAATACAGTATTTAAAAACATAAACACAAAATGTACTGACCACATTATTGGTACACAAACTCCATGCTTCTCCCTTTGTTACCTAACATACACTTAAAATATTGACAAACCATATTTGAAAACCCCGCCAAGAAACTAGCGCTGCGCATGCGCAGTAGACTGATGCGCTTGCGCATGCGCAGTGCAGCAAAGGCAGAATTTCTGCTGCCTTCGTCCCCGCTTGAAAGTGACGGCTTCAGGCAGCGCTGACGGCACGTGGGCTGCACAGAGCTTCCCGTGTTACCAGCGCTGCGGATGGAAGGCACGGAGAATTATGCCCACCTCGGAGATCGGTCTCTTACATAGGCATCATTCTCCCATGCCTTTATTATTTATAGTTAGTTATTACTACGTTATAGTTTTAGTCAGGGTAGGCAGTGCCTCCCTTGCCTACCCTGACGGCACGTGCCTGGTTTGAGGAGCCTTTGAGGATGCGGACGGCCTTCCGTCAGAGGGTCATAGCGGTAGTGTAAAACCATGAGAGGAATAGATCGGGTAGACGCACACAGTCTCTTGCCCAGAGTAAGGGAATCGAGGACCAGAGGACATGGGTTTAAGGTGAGGGGGGGGGGGGGGGGGAGATTTAATAGGACAAGAGGGGTAACTTTTGTTTTACTCACACAAAGGTTGGTGAGTGTACGGAACAAGCTCCCGGTGATAGTCGGAGCAGGTGGTTGAGGCAGATTCTATCGCAGCGTTTAAGAAGCATTGAGACAGGTACATGTGTTTAAGATGGTGGAAAATCGAAGGTAGACAAAAGTGCTGGAGAAACTCAGCGGGTGCAGCAGCATCTATGGAGCGAAGGAGATCGTTAAACGTTGCCTATTTCCTTCGCTCCATAGATGCTGCTGCACCCGCTGAGTTTCTCCAGCACTTTTGTCTACGTGTGTTCAGGCTGTCTGATCAGTCTGAAGCAAGGTCTCGACCCAAAACGTCGCCCATTCCTTCTCTCCAGAGATGCTGCCGGTCCCGCTGATTAGTTACTCCAGCATTTTGTGTCTACCTTTGATTTAGACAATAGACGGGGGGGGGGGGGGGGAGATGCACGTGTTTTGTCCGCCCTGTTTCGACTAGTGCAATCAACTCGACAAGGTGCACAAACGGAAGATCAAATAGAGCAAGTTGTCCGACAACTTTAGGCCGCGCACGCCCTCCACACGAAAGAAGACGACAATAGACAACAGGTGCAGGAGTAGAGGCCATTCGGCCCTTCGAGCCAGCACCGCCATTCAATGTGATCATGGCTGATCATCCACAATCAGTTCCCCGTTCCTGCCTTCTCCCCCTATCCCCCGACTCCGCTATTTTTAAGAGCCCTATCTAGCTCTCTCTTGAAAGCATCCAGAGAACCGGCCTCCACCGCCCTCTGAGGCAGAGAATTCCACAGACTCACAACTCTCTGTGAGAAAAAGTGTTTCCTCGTCTCCGTTCTAAATGGCCGACCCCTTATTCTTAAACTGTGGCCCCTGGTTCCGGACTCCCCCAACATCGGGAACATGTTTCCTGACTATGTTTCCTGGGCTTGTATACTCTGGAATTTAGGAGGATGAGAGGGGATCTTATTGAAACATATAAGATTATTAAGGGTTTGGACACTAGCGTGTCCAAACCCTTAATAATCTTATATGTTTCAATGAGATCCCCTCTCACCCTTCTAAACTCCAGAGTGTACATGGCCAGCTGCTCCATTCTCTCAGCATATGACAGTCCCGCCATCCCAGGGAATTAACCTGGTGAACCTACGCTGCTCTCCGTCAATAGCAAGAATGTCCTTCCTCAAATTAGGGGACCAAAACTGTACACAATACTCCAGGAGTCTGAAGAAGGGTCTCGACCCGAAACGTCGCCTATCTCCTTCGCTCCTTAGATGCTGCTGCACCCGCTGAGTTTCTCCAGCTTTTTGTGTAACCCTCGATTCTCCAGCATCTGCAGTTCCTTCTTTAACACTCCAGGTGTGGTCTCACTAGGAGGTTCATTGCCCCAGGTGTGTGTAGGAGGGTGCCAGCGTGCGGGGATCGCTGGTCGGCGAGGTCGAGGTGATCTGGAGGGCTTGCTTCCACACTAAATTAAACCGCCTGACGGGTCAGCGGACTAGGTTTAACGGTGCCAATGGCGTTATTGCGGTAGGGAGGGGGATTTTGTGCTCAAAGCGGAGAGGAGAGCTGAAGGAAGGATGGGGGCAGTATCTGCGGGGAGCTGGGACTTGCCTTCCTTATCACTCCGTGTTCCCCCGATGTGGGCTGGCTGGCGTTGGGCGATGCCTGGTTTGGAGAGGCATGCTCGGCGCCGGTGGTCGTGTGGCCCGGCGGTCGGGCCGTGCCCGGCGGCTGCGGCTCCCTGGACGGCGGGGCCGGGAGGCAGCCGTCGCTCCTGGAGAGCCCGGGGTGGCCGGGCAGCCGGGGCGGGCTGGCGTGGGCCTCGCCGGCGTGCAGAGTCCTGGCCGCCTGGAGGAGCACGGACAACGTGTTGCCGGGAGAGGCCGGGTGCAGGCGGCCCCTGGCGCCGTCGGCGGCCAGCGGCGAGCCCTGGCTCTTGGGGGCGTGCGGCTTGAGCCGGAGCAGGCCGACGGCCCTGTGCGCCAAGCCGCTGACCTCCAGGTGGGAGTCCAGCGAGTTCACATGCCGCGTGCCGTCCAGGACCCTGGCCAGCGGGTGCCCATCCGCGTCGCGGTCGTAGAGGTCGGTGCAGGTCCAGCGGCCGCGGCGGTACGGCTCGCCGAGCGTGTGGTCCAGCTTCACCACCCGGAAACGGGAGGTGCCGGAGGCCGCCAGCGCCGTCTGCCCCGTGCCGGCCTTTGGGGGCGTCCTGGGGGGGCCGGCCTCCTTGGGGGCCACGTCCTGGGCTGCCACTGCCGCTGCCGGCTGCGGGGGGGGAGTCGGTGATGGTGACCGGTCGGGCGGTCTCCGGGGGTCCCCGCTGCAAACCACCACTGGCTTCGGGCGGCGTCTCAGCCTTCCCCGCCACCCCGTTGGCCAGCTGAGCCGCCCCCCCGCCTGGCTCCAGCACGCCGTTCGCCGGCTCCTTGCCCCCGTCGTAGTCCGTGGTGACGCTGGTGATCTGGAAGCCGCTCCTCTTCTTGCCGATCATGGCCACCGCCGGCACAGCCCGCCTCCTCGGAGCGGGGAAGGGAAGTCCGGAGCCCGCACACAGGGTGGTCGTTAGGCCTCGGCCACCCGGGTTCCCTACATCACGCCCCGCCCGCTGGTCCCCGAAAGATCCTCTCCCCCTCCTCGAATAACGTCGCCGAGCCAGCAGAGGGAGCCAGGGGCACCTTGGCTACGACGCACCCCCCTCTGTGTCCAAGGCCATCCTGCCACTCCACAGATAAAGGTAGCACACGTCTGAGTCCTCCGAGCATCAGCTGGTGGTCCTCCAGGTGGGGCTGAAAGCCATGGGGGTCTCTTTTCAACGACTTTAGCACAGACAAAAACCCCTTTCAAGCGGCCGTTCCACAGATTCACGTGATCTGCAAGTCAAGCAGAGAGGCACAGGGATTAAATTCCACGTATAGACGCACACGCATACGTTTTAATCTCCACCACGGCAAATAAAGCAGAGTTCAAATAAAATCATTCAATCATAGAACGCTTCTATAGAAGAAACGGAAACCACTTTCAACCATTAGGGAGACTGACAAAAACCTCCGGGAACTGCGCGGAAACCTTGGGTGGGGCGCAAAGTCTCCAGAGGTTTCCGTTCAGGTTTCCTAAGTGGGACAGGGGCGTTACAATCACACTTAAGTACAAGAGAGCGAGAATAGGAGATTACACCGAGGCAGCACATTGCTCCCAATTGGCCATTGTCCCACTTTTAATCCTATTATTTCTACCCAACCACCCCCTCCCCCCCCAAACAAACGCTCCTCATCTCATTCCAAACGCCCGTCGCAATATTTACAAAGTTGTCACCAGACCTGCTCCCTCCCAGGCTGCACAGTCCAGCTCCGAGCGGGGAAAAAACATTGAAAACCTTTCCAGGGTTGAAGACAGACACAAAACGGCGGAGTAACTCCGCGGGACGGGCAGCCGTCTCTTCAGAGAAGGAATGGGTGGATGTTCCGGCTTGAGACTAAATTCTGGAGTAACTCAGTGGGAAGGGCAGCACCTCTGGGGGGGGGGGGGGGGGAAGGAATAGGTGACGTTTCGGATTGAGACCCTTCTTCAGACCGAGAGTCGGGGGCGAGGGAGACACAGAGATATTAAGGGACCATAGGGGAAGAAGATCAAGGAAAATAGACAATAGGTGCAGGAGGAGGCCATTCGGCCCTTCGAACCCAGCACCGCCATTCAATGTGATCACGGCTGATCATCCCCGATCAGTACCCCATTCCTGCCTTCTCCCCATATCGTAGAAACATAAAAAATAGGTGCAGGAGGAGGCCATTCGGCCCTTCGAGCCAGCACCGCCATTCAATGTGATCATGGCTGATCATCCACAATCAGTACCTCGTTCCTGCCTTCTCCCCCATATCCCTTGATTCCGTTAGCCCCAAGACCTAAATCTAACTCTCTCTTGAAAACATCCAGTGGATCGGCCTCCACCGCCTTCTGTGGCAGAGAATTCCACAGATTCACCACTCTCTGGGTGGAAAAGGTTTTTCTTCATCTCAGTCCGAAATGGCCGACCCCTTATTCTTAAACCGCGTGCGACCCCTGGTTCTGGACTCCCCCAACAATGGACAATAGGTGCAGGAGTAGGCCCTTCGGCCCTTCGAGCCAGCACCGCCATTCAATGTGATTGGTTGAGTAGAATAGAGTTAGACTGGAAGAACATTTTCAGCGTTGACTTGTCCAAATCACAATAGACAATAGATGCAGGAGTAGGCCATTCGGCCCTTCGAGCCAGCACCGCCATTCAATATGATCACGGCTGATCATCCCCAATCAGTACCCCCGTCCCTGCCTTCTCCCCATATCCCCTGACTCCGCTATCTTTAAGAGCCCTATCTAGCTCTCTCTTAAAAGTATCCAGAGAACCGGCCTCCACCGCCCTCTGAGGCAGAGAATTCCACAGGCTCACCACTCTCTGTGAGAAAAAGTGTTTCCTCATCTCCGTTCTAAATGGCTGACCCCTTATTCTTAAACTGTGTGTGTGTGGGCCCCTGGTTCTGGACTCCCCCAACATCGGGAACATGTTTCGTGACCATGTTTCCTGGGCTTGTATGCTCTGGAATTTAGGAGGATGAGAGGGGAAATTATTGAAACATATAAGATTATTAAGGGTTTGGACACTAGCGTGTCCAAACCCTTAATAATCTTGTATGTTTCAATGAGATCCCCTCTCATCCTTCTAAACTCCAGAGTGTACAAGCCCAGCCGCTCCATTCTCTCAGCATATGACAGTCCCGCCATCCCGGGAATTAACCTGGTGAACCTACGCTGGGCTCCCTCAATAGCAAGAATGTCCTTCCTCAAATTAGGGGACCAAAGCTGCGCACAATACTCCAGGTGTGGTCTCACCAGGGCCCTGTACAACTGCAGAGAAATAGATTCTCTCTTGTTCCCAAAATACAGGATTTGGTGTTCAATAACGCAGCTTTGTTTACGGGAGCTTGCCGGCTGCCTGATTTCACTACAATGCCCGCCTCACGTGCTCGCTTGGCCGGCAAGGACTTGGCTGGCGAGATCGACTCAAAACAGCTGGACTCACTCAGCGGGAACTAGGCAGCATCTCTGGAGAGCAGGAGTGGGAGACGCTTCGGGGGGCCGAGACCCTCCTTCAGACTGAGAAGTCAGGGGACAGGGAGACACAGAGAGAGAGGTGTGGACGGGCAAGGTGCGAAAATCAACGGGGACCGCCCTCAAGGGAAATGCGGAATAGACAATAGGTGCAGGGGTAGGCCATTTGGCCCTTCGAGCCAGCACCGCCATTCAATGTGATTGGTTGAGTAGAATAGAGTTAGACTGGAAGAACATTTTCAGCGTCGACTTGTCCAAATCACAATAGACAATAGGTGCAGGAGTAGGCCATTCGGCCCTTCGAGCCAGCACCGCCATTCATTAGACAATAGACAATAGGTGCACGAGTCGGCCATTCGGCCCTTCGAGCCAGCACCGCCATTCAATGTGATCACGGCTGATCATCCCCAATC
>CAUPSL010000526.1:0-60000 GCA_963514005.1 Raja brachyura
CCCCCCCCCCACACACACACACACACTACCCCCCCCACACACACACACTAACCCCCCCTCCACACACACACACACTAACCCCCCCCACACACACAAACACTAACCCCCCCCACACACACACACACTAACCCCACACACACACTAACCCCCCCCCCACACACACACACACACACACTAACCCCCCCCCCCACACACACACACTAACCCCACACACACACTAACCCCCCCACACACACACACTAACCCCGCCCCACACACACACGCACACTACCCACCCCCACACACACACACTAACCCCCCCCCACACACACTAACCCCCCCCCAGACACACACACACTAACCCACCCCACACGCACACTAACCCCCCCCACACACACACTAACCCCCCCCTGCACACACTAACCCCCCCACAACACACACACACACACTAACCCCCCCACACACACTAACCTCCCACACACACACACACACACACTACCCCCCCCACACACACACACTAACCCCCGCTCCACACACACACACACACTAACCCCACACACACTAACCCCCCCCCACACACACACTAACCCCACACACACACTAACCCCCCCACACACACACACACTAACCCCCCCACACACACACACACACTGACCCCACACACACACTAACCCCCCCCCCCACACACACACTAACCCCCCCCCCCCACACACACACTAAACCCCCACACACACTAACCCCCCCCACACACACACTAACCCCACACACACACTAACCCCCCCCACACACACACTAACCCCCCCCCACACACACACACTAACCCACCCCCACACACACACACTAACCCCCCCCCACACACACACTAACCCCCCCCCAGACACACACACACTAACCCCCCACACACACACACTAACCCCCCCCACACACACACTAACCCCCCCACACACACATACACTAACCCCCCCACACACACACTGACCCCCCCCACACACACACACACTAACCCCCCCACACACACACTGCCCCCCCCCCACACACACACACACACTAACCCCCACACACACACACACACTAACCCCCCCCACACACACACACTAACCCCCCCCCCCCACACACACACACACTAACCCCCCCACACACACACAGAAACTAACCCCCCCCACACACACACATTAACCCCCCCCCCACACACACACTAAACCCCCCCCACACGCACACACATTAACCCCCCCCACACACACACACACTAACCCCCCCCACACACACACACACACTACCCCCCCCCCACACACACACACACTAACCCCCCCCCCCACACACACACAAACTAACCCCCCCACACACATACATTAACCCCCCCACACACACAGTAACCCCCCCCACACACACTAACCCTCCCCCCCACACACACACTACCCCCCCCCCCACACACACACACTAACCCCCCCCCCCCACACACACACACTAGCCCCCCCACACACACACACACTTACCCCCCCCGCACACACACACACTAACCCCCCCCCACACACACACTAACCCCCCCCCCACACACACACTAACCCCCCCCCCACACACACTAACCCCCCCCACACACACACTATCCCCCCCCACACACACACACACACACACTAACCCCCCCACACACACACACACTAACCCCCCCCACATACACACACTACCCCCCCCCCACACACACACTAACCCCCCCACACACACACAAACCACCCCCCCCCCACACACACACTCGCACACACTAACCCTTCCACACACACAAAACAAACCCCCCCAAATACAAACGAACTACCCCGCCCCACACACACACTAACCACACCCACCCCAACGCACACACAAGCGAGCGTAAGGGCATTGTGACGTCCGCAGCAGGGCAGCGGCTCTTTGAAAATAAATGTTCATGTTGAACAATTAGTCCAGGACTGAGGGGGGGGGGGGGGAGGGAAGGGGAATTGAAAGTGCGATGACAACGTCTGCTTCGAGAACAGGTGGCGGTGCCGCGAGCGCAAGGGCATTGTGACGTCCGCGGCTGCTGATTTAAAGAAAAGAGTAAGTTTTGTGAAGAATTTTATTGAAAATGTGTACAGATAAGTGACCACATTTAATGAGGAGTGGATATCCGAATTCATAAGTTAAATCCCTAGCGAAATGGTAAAAATCTCCACGTTTTTGCGTCTGGATTTCACGGAGTAACGTTTCAAAGGCAATATGTCGTACACACACACACACACACACACACACACACACACACACACAGCGTTTTAAAAGTATATAGATATGATATGATATAAGATGTCTCTCTGTCTCTCCCCCTGTGTGTGTGTGCGTGTATGTATATATCCATATATAACTATAAAACTCTGATCTTGGGTGTGTATTTATTTATTTGTTTGCATGTGATCACATCTTCTCGGAGAAAAGACGCGGTAATGGTAACATTTTAACGTATTTCGAAAGATTTAGCCTGTGGAGTCCGACATTGCCTGATCTGAAAAATTTGTGCATTATTTCTTGAATTATTAATCAAAATGTTCAAGAATCCAAAATAAACGAGATGGTCTCGCTGATGATGTCACAATGGCTCTGCTCCGCGCGGCCTGCGCTTTTTAACACGCAGCGAGTGACATCACCCCTCCTCGACTCGGAGTCATCTGGTCGCTGCATGCCGTCCGCCCCGCCCGCTCAGCGTCTGCCCCGCTCACCGAGTTCAAGTCCACCCTCTGCCTCTCTCTGCCCCCTCCTCCTCTCTCTCCCCCCCCTCTCTACCCCCCTCCATCACTCCCCTCTCTCCCCATCTTCCCCTCTTCTCCCCCACTCTCTGCCCCCCTCTCTCCCCCTATCTCCCCTCCTCTTCTCCCCCACTCTCTGCCCCCCTCTCTCCCCCTATCTCCCCTCCTCTTCTTCCCCACTCTCTGCCCCCCTCTCTCCCCTCCTCCCCCTTTCGCCCCTCTCTCCTCCCCCCTTTCTCCTCCCCCTCTCACCCCCCTCTCCCCCTCTCCTCCCTCCCCCCTCTCTCCCCCATCTTCCCCTCTTCTCCCCCACTCTCTGCCCCCCTCTATCCCCCTATCTCCCCTCCTCTTCTTCCCCACTCTCTGCCCCCTCTCTCTCCCCTCCTCCCCCTTTCGCCCCTCTCTCCTCCCCCCTTTCTCCTCCCCCTCTCACCCCCCCTCTCCCCCCTCTCCTCCCTCCCCCCTCTCTCCGCCCTCTCACCCCCCCTGTCTCTCTCTCTGTCTCTGCCCCTTTCTCTCTCTCTGCCCCTCTCTCTGTCGCTGGCCCTCTCCCTCTGTCTCTGCCCCTCTATGTCTCTGCCCCTCTCTCTATGTCTCTGCCCCCTCACTCTCTCTGCCCTCTCTCTCTACCCCACCTCCCTCCCTCATCCCCTCTAGGTGCGCCTCTGAGTTGTGGGTATGCCTGATGGGGCGGAAATGCGGTAAAAGGAGCAAATGAATAATATGAATATAATATCAAGCGGGGTAGTTAGTGTGTGTGTGTGTGTGTGTGTGTGTGTGTGGGGGGGGAGGGGGGTGGTTGGTGTGTATGTGATGCCGCAGGCTGTCCCCCCTTCCTAGCAACTGCTATATACTAGACTAAATGGGACTCATTGGGTCCCAGTATCACACGGGAGGGTGATCCCCCAACGCAA
The DNA here is from genome assembly GCA_963514005.1 of Raja brachyura. The sequence continues at coordinate 3,638 of CAUPSL010000526.1, forward strand.
TATTCTACCTCTCCACCAATTCCAATATTGGTGGCCAGTGGGGGGGGGGGGGGTGGGTCGCTTTCTGGAACGCTAGTATGGGTGTTGTGGGCAGAAGGGACTGGTTTCCAGAGGGCTAGTATGGACACTGTGGGCCAAATGGATTGTTGGGCTGGCGGCTCAATCACTCACGCCTGTTGTGCTGGCAACTCACCCACTCACGGCTGGTGGGCTGGCAGTTGACTCACGGCAGTTCCTTGAAATTCCATTTCAAGCAGGGTGCAAGGCCACCAAATTCAAGTGCAGTTTCTTACCACTTCAAGCAGGGTGCAAGGCCACCAACTTCATGCAGTTTCATACCATTTCAAGCAGGGTGCAAAGCCACAAAAGAGAGCAAGTCGTGACTTCTTCCTTCCCCATCTTGCAGAAAGGGAGCCACGCCCACACTTCTGGGTTTTATAGTCCCTCCCCCTCCCACCAGAAGGGGCGTGGCCTTCATGGCATGATTGAAAGGAGAGAATCTCAACATTGTTTAAACACTAATAACTCTTTTATTTTTCATTGATGGGAAAAATGCTCGGCACCTGTTAAGCGGAGGGGGACTCTGAGTCAGATGGTCAAAAATTACAGCCGTACGTCATAGCGTTTTTTCCTAAAACCAATATAAAGAGCGAACAGGAAGTGGTCAAGATTAGACTTTTAATCATATGGAAGGCAAGGCAACTATATATTTATTTATATATATATTTTAAATTTATATTAATAAAAAAAATCAAACAGCTCTCACCCATAGAATTTTGGTGAACGTTCCATCGTGTGATGTCACAATGCCATCCCTCACAGATGTCCAATCCAAATGGATCTCATTTACATCTGCCTTTGCACCAGCCACAGACCCCACCCCCCGCAGCCTGGGTCGAAGCGCGTGATCACGTGTGTGGGAATAGAGAAAGAGGATTGGCCATGATAGGGAGTGGGGAATAGATGGACTGTTCCTAGCCCTCCCCCTCCCTCACTACCTCCCCACTCTTTCCCCTATCTCCCCCACCCCTCTCCCCTCTCTCTCTCCCTCCACCCTCTCTCTCCCCATCTCTCTCTCTCCCTCCCCCCTCTCTCTCTCTCTCCCTCCCTCCTCCCCCCTCTCTCCCCTCCATGCCTCCCCTACCCCCTTCCCTCCACCCCTCCCCCTCACCTCTTTCCCTCCCTTCCCCCCACCTCTCTCCCTCCGTTCCCCCCACCTCTCCCCTCCCTTCTCACCCCATCTCTCCCCTTCCCTCCCCCCCACCTCTCAGCTCCCCTCTCCCTCTCTCTCTCTCCCTTCCTCCCCCACCCTCCCCCCCTTCCCCACCCCCCCTCTCCCCCAGTCTCTTTCCCTTCTGTCTCTGCCTCTCTCACTGTCTCTCCCCATTCTCTCTCTGCCCTAACTCTCTACCCCCCTCTCCCTCTCTAGACACGCCTGTGAGTTGGGGGCTATGCGTCAGTGGCTAGCGCGGTTATGGGGTAAAATGATCTAATTAATAATATTAATATAATATCAAGGGGGTAGTTAGTGTGGGGGTGGTTAGTGTGTGTGACGCTGCATGCCACTCCACACCCCTTTCTTCAGCAGGGACAGGGAAGCTGGTCAGAGTTGATTGGAAGATGGATGGAGCCAAATTCAGGGCAATCTGGGAAGAAAACCTGTTAGAGTCTGCAAAAGACTTGAGACTGGGGCGGAGATTCACCTTCCAGCAGGACAACGACCCTAAACATACAGCCAGAGCTACAATGGAATGGTTTAGATCAAAGCATATTCATGTGTTAGAATGGCCCAGTCAAAGTCCAGACCTAAATTCAATTGAGAATCTCTGGCAAGACTTGCAAATTGCTGTTCACAGACGCTCTCCATCCAATCTGACTGAGCTTGAGCTATTTTGCAAAGAAGAATGAGCAAAAATTTCAGTCTCTAGATGTGCAAAGCTGGTAGAGACATACCCCAAAAGACTTGCAGCTGTAATTGCAGCGAAAGGTGGTTCTACAAAGTATTGACTCAGGGGGGCTGAATACTTTTGCACGCCACACTTTTCAGTTTTTTATTTGTAATAAAATTTGGAAACTATGTATCATTTTCTTTCCACTTCACAATGATGCGCCACTTTGTGTTGGTCTATCACATAAAATCCCAATTAAATACATTTACGTTTGTGGTTGTAACGTGACAAAATGTGGAAAAGCTCAAGGGGTATGAAAACGTGTGCAAGCCACTGTATGTAAATGTGAGTACGTGTGCATGAACGTTTTTTTCTCTCTCGTTTATTATATTGTTCACAGCATCTCACATTTCGCTTGGGCATCCAAATATCCATCCAACCTATGGTCAACACTCCCACCATGTGGTGATCCGCTGCACTGCAGGTCTGAAGAAGGGTTTCGGCCCGAAATGTGCCTATCTCCTTCGCTCCATAGATGCTGCTGCACCCGCTGAGTTTCTCCAGCATTTTGTGTACCGTAGACATAATTGGCCGGGCCTGCAGCGCAACGAATCACCACACGGTGGGAGTGTTGACCACAAATTGGAGCGACTTGTTACATATTCACTGCAAATTGGGAGCGCTGTCTACAAATTTGATATAATTGTGCTCTTTACTGCTAAATCATTGTTTATTGCTCTGTAAATCGTTTCCTTTCTCCGTAATGCACCCATTCCCTCGTTGCCAAAGTTTGTAAAAGCCCTGAAACCAGGGAAACTGAAAATTAGGTGCAGGAGTGGTGCGAATATTGAAGACAGATACAGATCGGTGACGTTGCAAAGATAATGTGAACTAATCGTTTACCATTTGTGTGAAATGCTTAATGTTAACTACCCTAGTCAAAGCATGAAGGACTTTCAGGTGAAAGGAAGCTGTGTGCGATGTGTGGAGTGGTCATTCATTGAGCTTTGGACTGGATAGACTGTTGTATAGATAGTTGTATATGGATACTCTTGCTCAATAGACACAAAGTGCTGGAGTAACTCAGCGGGTCAGGCAGCATCTGTGGAGAGAAGGAATGGGTGGCATTTCGGGTGGAGACCCCATAACCTTTGACACTTTTGCTAATCAAGAATCTATCTATATCCCCCTTAAAAATATCCATTGACTTGGCCTCCACAACCTTCTGTTGCAATGAATTCCACAGATTCACCACCCTCTGAATGAAGAAATTCCTCTCACTGTGCGATATGCGGTGCAATGCAGGCAATACAGTAAGTGTGTAGACAAAATGACACTCCTGTCTACATTCTCCAGAGATGCTGCCTGACCATCTGAGTCAAACCAGTACTTTGTCCAGAAATACGACGGGCCTGCAATGCAGCAGATCACCACACGGTGGGAGTGTTGACCACAGATTGGCCGGGACTGCAGTACAGCGGATCACCACACGGTGGGAGTGTTAACCGCATATTGGAGTAATTGACTGGACATTGGGATATAATACCCAAATTAAATATAGGCACGGAAATCGCTATCAAAACATGCGGGGGACACAATTTATTTGCGGCCGTGCGCGCATGCGCACAGACGCAAGGCTTCGTCCGTGGGCCCTGTGAATGGGAGCTGACCTGGTTGGTGACCGACTCCGAACTCCAGCAACAGCAGCTTCGTCCGCCCCGAAAAATCGTCCCGTTCACGGGTCTTTCATAGGCCGGCGGGGACTTCAACATTGGGAGCCTCGATGCAGCAGTTTGATTTTAAGCCACGCCGGGCCGATTCAGCCCTCAGAACCATCTGACAAAGTCTGGATTACAAAACATTTGGGGGTCGTTCCCCAGCTCTCAAAGCATGGAGGGGGGGGGGGGGGGGGGAGTCGTGTGCTCCCCCCCCCCCGTCACATAGAAACATAGAAAAATAGGTGCAGGAGTAGGCCATTCGGCCCTTCGAGCCTGCACCGCCATTCAATATGATCATGGCTGATCATCCAACTCAGTATCCCGTACCTGCCTTCTCTCCATACCCCCTGATCCCCTTAGCCACAAGTGCCACATCTAACGCCCTCTTAAATATAGCCAATGAACTGGCCTCAACTACCTTCCGTGGCAGAGAATTCCAGAGACTCACCACTCTCTGTGTAAAGAATGTTTTCCTCATCTCGGTCCTAAAGGAATTCCCCATTATCCTTAGACTGTGACCCCTTGTTCTGGACTCCCCCAACATCGGGAACAATCTTCCAGCATCTAGCTTGTCCAACCCCTTAAGAATTTTGTAAGTTTCTATAAGATCCCCCCTCAATCTTCTAAATTCCAGCGAGTACAAGCCGAGTCTATCCAATCTTTCCTCATATGAAAGTCCTGACATCCCAGGAATCAGTCTGGTGAATCTTCTCTGTATCCCCTCTATGGCAAGGATGTCTTTCCTCATATTTGGAGACCAAAACTGTACGCAATACTCCAGGTGTGGCCTCGCCAAAACCCTGTACAACTGCAGTAGAACCTCCCTGTTCCTATACTCAAATCCTTTTGCTATGAATGCTAACATGCCATTCGCTTTCTTCACTGCCTGCTGCACCTGCATGCCTACTTTCAATGACTGGTGTACCATGTCACCCCTAGGATTTCCGCCCCGGATGCTCTTTACTGCAAAATGGTTCTTTATTTATCTGTGACCTATTTCCTTTCCCCATAATGCACCCATTGCCTTAATGCCAAAGTTTGTAAAAGCCCTGAGACCAGGGAAACAGAAAAATAGGTGCAGGAGTAGGCCATTCGGCCCTTCAAGCCAGCACCGCCATTCAATATGAACACGGCTGATCATCCACAATCTGTTTCTTGTGCCTGTTTTCTCCCCATATCCCATGATATCGGTAGCCCGAAGAGCTAAATCTAACTCTCTCTTGAAACCATCCAGTGAATTGGCCTCCACTGCCTTCTGTGGCAGAGAATTCCACTGATTCACAACCCTGGGTGAAAAAGGTTCTGCTCATCTCAGTCCTAAATGGCCGACCCCTTATTCTTAAATTGTCAACCCTGGTTCTGGGCTCTCCCAACATCGGGAACATTTTTCCTGCATCTAGCCTGTCGAATCCTTTAAGAATTGTATATGTTTCTATAAGATCCCCTCTCATCCTTCTAAATTCTAGTGAATACAAGCTCAGTTGATCCATTCTTTCATCATATCTCAGTCCCGCCATCCCGGGAATCAATCTGGTGAACCTACGCTGCACTCCCTCAATAGCAAGAATGTCCATCCTCAAATTAGGAGAGCAAAATTGCACACAATACTCCAGGTGTGGTCTCAGCAGGGCCTTGTACAACTGCAGTAGGACTTCCTTGCAACTAAACTAGGTAGGCAGGAAGGGGAAGATGGTTTTAAACGTTATTGAGAATTGTGTAAAAGGTTGAAAGACACGGCCTCCAGGATAGTTACCTCTGGTTTGCATCCAGTACCTTGTGCTAGTGAGGGTAAGAACATGGTGGTGCAGCGGTAGAATTACTGCCTCACGGCGCCAGAGACCCCAGTTCCATCCTGAGCACGGGTGCTGTCTGTACAGAGTTTGCACGTTCTCCCCGTGACCTGCGTGGGTTTTCTCCGGGTGCTCCGGTTTCCTCCCACAATCCAAAGACGTGTGGGTTCGTAGGTTAGTTGGCTTTGGTGTGAAATTGTCCCCAGTGTGTGGAGGAAATGTTAGTGTGCGGGGATCGCTGGTCGGCGCGGACTCGGTGGGCCGAAGGGCCTGTTTCCGCTCTGTATCTCTGAAGTAAAAAGGGAAAAGTAAGGCAGGGAGGGGAGAGGAGGGCAACAGTTTTTGGGACTTTTTTCAAGATGGCCGACGAGATGGGGAGAGAGAGAAGGGGCTGCCACCTCTAACACATTGAGCGTGAGACTCGCGCATTTCACACAATTCTCACGCTGATCACAGAATTTCTCACAGTCAAAAAAAGATAATAAAGAAAATCACGAACAGTTCAATGACTTCCAGATCTCCACACTCACCAATGAGACTAGTTTTCTGTTGGCGGGTTTACCGGAAAGCAACGAGCTTAAGCTCATCGCACACTATTAATATGCATGAGGCTGACCTTCCACAGGAACGTGACGAGGATGCTGCTTTACAGCTGGTAACAAACAGTTTTGCTTCCATTCCACGAGAAAAGTAAGATGCAAATATATTCCTGATTATTCCGGCCCCATTACCTGTTGCGATACATGGTAATTTTCGCGTGCAGTGGAAATGTAATTCACAACCTTGTCTGGGCTCAACTGGGCTGAGTTACGCCTGAATCTGTGTCCTTTTGTGTATTAATCAGTTCCTTGTTTCTACATTTTTGACCTCTATCTTTGCAGCCATAACGTGCAAACCTGGCGGAATTCAGTGGAAGTTGCTCAGATTGAGAGGGACATTAACCTTGACACATTCAGCGATCGGCTCCAGTGCATCGAAAGGAACTTGGTCATTAGTCCAGTGGTTACTTTTTACAAGATTTACTCTTTACAGTGCTGGAGCCATGAATAAATATTGAGCCAAAGTGTAGCCAGTATTTTCTCTGCAAGGGTGTGGACCAGGTGGAATGAATATGTTTTTATCAGTTTATTAATTCCCAGAAGTGCAGCAGCAGCAGCAGAACTTATTTGGTGTTGTAAAAGATGCCTTAAATTACGTAGCTTCAGTATTTGTTGCACTACTACCAGGCTTGAGCAGAATCAGAGGCCATGTGTGTTGCATTTAGTATTGCTGTTGGCCTGATGGAACGCTCTTCCTCTCTCCTGAAAAGAAGAAAGAGAAAAAACGGGCCGCCACGTTGGTGCATCGGCAGAGTTGCAACGCCAGAGTTACAGCGCCAGAAACCCGGGTTCCATCCTGACTGTGGATGGTGTCTGTACGGAGTGTGTACGTTCTCTCTCTGTCACTATGTGGGTTTTCTCCCACACTCCCAAGACGTGCAGGTTTGTAAGTTAATTGGCTTTGGTAAAAGTTGTCCATTGTCCCCAGTGCTAGTGCATGGGGTGTATCTCTCCCATCTTGAACACCCAGCCTCTCTCGTTGTTCTTTTCACTCTGCTCTAACCAAAGTTCTTATCTTGCAGCGCACAAAGCTCTGGGGTAACTCAGTGGGTCAGGCAGCATCCCTGGAGAACATGGACATGTCATGTCTCGGGCCAGGAACTTAATTCAGTACTCTGGCAAGAACAGAATATGCAACTGACTTTAAAAGGAAGATTGTAAGTTGCCGGTTGTATGAAATTATCTGTAGACTGAATGAACAAACCAACATTATTTTCAGTTAGTTGATGTCCTCTTCTCATTGCCATGGATGTTTTCATTCACACTGTTCAAGCGCATGTGACGGCACCTTTCACAAAGGGAACATTTCATTTAATACATAATAATTCCAAATGAAAAGTGCGTGGATCCGGCAATGAAATTGAAGTCACACTCAGTGATGGGGGTGGTGGGGGGTATGCAGGGGTCCGGCGCTCCCCTAGTCTTCAATTTCCAGCTCGGGTTTATTGAGTACTGCAGAAAGATTCCAGCCGTTTCTTACTTTATTCAACTCAGACGAAAACTATTTTTTATAGGCCACTGTTAGCACCTTAACAGCCAGTAGTTAACAGTAGTTATACAATGTGTCATCAATACATCGACCCACATTACTCAGTGGATATAGTTGTGTTTTAACACCGCGTTCCTTTGAATAAAATTCAAGGGAGAATTTCTTAAACTCACTGTCAGGGCTACCAGACCGCGAGCACGGGCTCAGGTAAAGTCAATCCTCCTTGACATACCGACTCTCTGTAATCTTCTCAGGAAGTAGAGGTGCTGATGTTCCACAGGTGCACAGTGGAGAGCTTGCTGACCGGTTGCATCATGGCTTGGTTGGGCAACTTGAGTGTCCAGGAGCGTAAAAGACTGCAAAAAGTAGTAAACACTGCCCAGTTCATCATCGGCTCTGACCTCCCCACCATCGAGGGGATCTATCGCAGTCGTTGCCTCAAAAAAGCTGGCAGCATCTTCAAGGACCCACACCATCCTGGCCACACACTCATCTCCCTGCTACCTTCAGATAGATGGTACAGGAGCCTGAAATCTGCAACATCCAGGTTCAGGAACAGTTACTTCCCCACAGCCATCAGACTATTAAACTCAACCCGAACAAAAATATGAACGTTAACAGCCTATTGCACTTTATCTGTTTATTTATTTATGTGTGTATATATATATATATTCAATGCACACACTGATCTGTTCTGCATGTATTTATGCTACAATATTCTGTTGTGCTGAAGCAAAGCAAGAATTTAATTGTCCTATCTGGAACTCATGACAATAAACTCTCTTGAATCTTTACACAGAGGATGCTGGGTGCCTGGAATGGACTGCCGGGGGAAGCAGCAGCTGCAATAGTGATGTTTACGAGGCTTGATATGCAGGGAATGGAGGAATAGGGACCACATGCAGGCAGTGTTTATTGCCTCTCTACTCAGACAGTTCATTCCACAGAAGCTGCCCGACTCACTGAGTGACTCCAGCATGGCGTGACCTTCTCCCCATGATGCATGCCGCCCCCACGTGATCTCAGGTCCGCGGACGACTTGAAGCCTTTGCCACAGAAGGAGCAGGTGAAGGGCCGTTCATTGCTGTGCACCCGCAGGGCTGCCGCAGCCCCGGCAACTGGGCAAAGCTCTTGCCGCAGGTGGAGCAGCCATAGGGCTTCTCACCCGTGTGCACCTGCCGATGGAGGTTCAGGTCATGCGCCGTATTAAAGCTCTTGCTGCAGTCAAGAGCAGTCAAAGGGGTGTTCTCCCGTGTGCACCCGCCGGTGGGCCTCCAGGTGGCCCAGGTACTGCCAGGCGTTGCCACACACGGCGCACTCATAATGCTTCTCCTTGTTGTGCCCCATAATGTGGTCTTCCACCGAAGCTCAGCAGATGGGAGGGGCTCACCGGCAACCTGGCCGCCCTCAATGGCCACTCACGTTTCCGTCTCTCCGTCCACAGCAATGGCTCCTTAACCCTGCAGGAGGGGAACACAGAGGGACAACAAGCTGGCAAACAGGACATTACTAACACGTGAACATTACTAGTGCTTGCAGGGGCGAAGTTGAAAGGGCAGGGGGTGAGAGTGGGGGGAGGGAAGCGAGAAGGGGGTGGGGAAAGGACGCGGGACCGAGCAGCGGCTGTTCCCATCTGAGCTCCCGGCGATGAGTGGAGGTCTCAACCCGTTGGCCCGCCTCACGTGACCGGCGACCAGGTCCCGCCCCCTTCCTGCCCCACATTGATGGGCAACGCCTGCGGCCAATGGGAGCATGTCCTACCTCCCCGGGCCGACATCACAAAGGTCCAGGTACTGCCCCTTCTTTGCGTCCGACCAATCAGAGCCGCGTCCCCACCGCAGGCGATCGCATCCTATAGGTTGATCCTCCACCAATCGGAGCCGCCCATCCCGGGTGGGGGGGGGGGGGATAGAACACAGAGGCTGCAAACCTGAGATAAAACCTCAAGGGGGGCCAGACCAAAGATCCTGGAGGAGCTCCTCTAGTATCTATGGGCCAGACTACACAACGCTGCATAACTCAGAAGGATGGGCAGCATCTCTGGAGAGAAGGAATGGGCGGTTGAGGTTGAGACCCTTTCTCAGACTGAGAGTCGCAGGAGCAGGGACGTGCGGTCAGGGGAGGCAGAGCCTCACCTGTCATACTCCCAATGAAAATAGCTGTTAAGTAAAGACAAATAATAACAAAATAAAATAAATATAAAGATTTTTCCACTGATCTAGAAACATAGAAAATAGGTGCAGGAGGAGGCCATTCGGCCCTTTGAGCCAACACTGCCATTCATTGTGATCATGGCTGATCATCCCCAATCAATAACCCGTGCTTGCTTTCTCCCCATATCCCTTGTTTCCACTAGCCCCTAGAGCTCTATCCAACTGTTATAAATGTCATTTCTATATGAATCTAATAATTTTTTATAGTAAAAATCGCAAAATTTGCCCAGCTCTGCTGCAGATACAGGGAGATATAAGAGGTGAGGCAGCGACAAGCTGAGCCTCCCCTCTGATTGCGCAACCGCTGGGAAACTGCACGGAGCGCGGGCAATAAGCGTGTGCCTGTTACCATCTCTATGCATGTCACCAATGTAATGTATGTAAACCACTTCATTACATTTCCTTACCTTCCATAGTCCAGGTAACGTATTTCACATATAAAGATATTAAATTTGTGCTCACTGGTCTCACATAAAACTGCAATGAAAAAGCACCAGGGGAGGCAGCGATCACGTCTGCCTCACAAGGGGGCATGCCTTGAGCCCAGTGTAGGAAGAGCGAGTGTCAATTATGTAGTAGACAAATCTCTATCTCCCCCCCCCCCACCCAAGTCGCACTAGCTTCTCATTTTTACACTACAAACAGCTTACAATGGCCTGTTTCCTTTATCATCGATACTTTTTTGCATAGCTTTCATTCATTGTTCTTTATCTCTCCACATCACTGTCTATATCTCTCGTTTCCCTGATCCCTGACCAGTCTGAAGAAGGGTCTCGACCCGAAACGTCGCCTATCTCCTTCGCTCCTTAGATGCTGCTGCACCCGCTGAGTTTCTCCAGCTTTTTGTGTAACCCTGTCAATTTTGTAGGCTCTTCCCGCGTAATTGATGCTACCACGCTCTCCCTCCACGTTAGCTAGCTTCAGCAGCAGTACTGCATTCCACCGCTGGCCGCGCTGACTTTCCAGATGCGGGCGGCGTTGACCCATTGACCTTAACATCGCGAGGGTCGCCAGCGTTGAATCTCGGCCCAGCTCGGCCTGTGGGTTTCGGAAGCCGCAGTCTCCTCCGGTAGGGAAGTTGATTCGAAGGCTCTGGGCCGTAGCGGCGACTGCAGAGGCCTCAACAGGCCCCAACCACAGGTGAACAGAGGAAATGGACTGAACTTTGATTGGGGCCTGTTTAATTTTGGTGCCTTCCCTCACAGTGGGAAACGTTGGTTCCGCTGTGGGGGGATGTTTTTATGTTTAATGTTAAATTCTAAAGTGTTGTGTTTATCTTTTTTGTGTGCTGCACTGATAAGGCTAAATTATGTTAATAATATAAGAAATATATTAAATAGAATTCTGGGCTTGATAAGAAACATAGAAAATAGGTGCAGGAGGAGGCTATTTGGCCCTTTGAGCCAGTACCGCCATTCATTGTGATCATGGCTGATCGTCCCCAATCAATAACCTGTATGCGTGTGTTGTAAAGAATGCTGATATGAAATATGAAACATGGGGTTACCTATCCAATAGTAATTGTGCAACCTGCCAATTGGATAGTGAATTTAAGTTACCTGTATCAGGTTGATATGTGTGTAAATCTGGCTCTGGTACTAGCCAATGCCTTGCCGCACGTGACTCTGATACTAGCCATTGACCTCACCGCACGTGACTGCGCAGGAGAGTTATTGAAGGTGATGCGGAGTGAAAAGCTTTTGCATAGAAACATAGACAATAGATGCAGGAGCAGGCCATTCGGCCCTTCCGGCCAGCACCACCATTCAATGTGATCATGGCTGAACATCCACAATCAGTACCCCGTTCCTGTTTTATCCCCATATCCCTTGATTCAGTTAGAACTAAGAGATAAATCTAACTCTCTCTTGAAAACAACAGGTGAATTGGCCTCCACTGCCTTCTGTGGCAGAGAATTCCACAGATTCACAACTCTCAGTCCCAAATGGCCTACCCCTTATTCTTAAACTGTGACCCCTGGTTCTGGAGGAGAGAGGGGAGAGGGAGTTTATAGATTATTTCTGAGACAGAGGCTTATAACATTATTTACCCATTTTCCCCCCAGAGGTGCAGTTTATGCGAAGATTTACCTCAGTTTTCTCCTCCTCTGCTGATTCATAACATTATTTACCTCGGTAAATAAGGAGATGTTTTTATAACATTATTCAGCTCAGTTTTTCCTCACAGACATGTAGTTTATTTGGTGATTTGCCTCAGTTTTTCCCTAGACTAGCTGTATTTTGCTCCACTGTTGATTTATAACATTATCTACCTCAGTTTTCCCCCCCAGACCATGTTTATTTCCAGGGCTGTGGAGTTGGAGCCGGAGCAACTTTGGTGCTGCTGGAGTCGGAGTCGGTAAAAAAAGTCCCGACTCCAACTCCGATTCCGACCTCAATATAAATTTCAGAGACTACTTAAATCTCTGCCTTATCCACTGACTTGGCCGTCTGTGGCAAAGAATTCCACAGATTCACCACCCTCTGACTAAAGAAATTCCACCTCATCTCATTCCTAAAGGAACGTCCTTTAATTCTGAGGCTATGACTTCTAGTCCTAGACTCTCTGACAAGTAGGAGCAGACATTCAGCCCATCAAATCATCAAGTCTACACTGCCATTCAATCATGACTGATCTATCTCTCCCTCCTGCCCCATTCTCCTGCCTTCTCCCCATAACCCCTGGCATTGTATAAACCAATTTTACTTTAGTACTATCTGCAAACTTGTTAATCATGCTGTGTGTGTTCTCAAGATGAATATATGGTAATAAAGCTAAACTGAACAGAATCAGGCCATGCTGATCATATGCCTCGCTCCGCATGCCAATAAACTAAACTCTCCCCAGAAAAATAAACAAGCATTAACAAATTGCAGCGAATTGTGGATGCAGCCCAGACCATCACATAAACCAACCTCCCTTCCATTGACTCCATTTATACCTCATGCTGCCTCGGCAAGGCCAGCAGCATAATCAAGGACGAGTCTCACCCTGGCCACTCCCTTTTCTCCCCTCTCCGATGGTAGTAGCATAATGAATTCTGAAGTGTATAGACAAATGCTATCTGCCCAAGTTCAAACAAATGCCTCAAAACTCATTCTACAGCAAGACAATGATCCCAAATATACTGCTACGTTTTCAAAGCTAAAGAATTGTCAATTCTTGAGTGGCCAAGTCAATCACTCGACCTGAACCCAATTGAGAATGCCTCTCATATGTTGAAGAGAATACTGAAGGGGACTAGCCTCCAAAACAAGCATAAGCTAAATATGGCTGCAATACATGCCTGGCAGAGTATCACCAGAGAAGACACCCAGCAACTGGTGATGTCCATGAATTGCAGACTTCAAGCAGTCATTGCATGCGAAGGATCTGCAAGAAAATACTAAACATGCCAACGTTCATTTACATGACATTGCTATGTCCCTATGGTCACTATGTCATGTTGTTACTTGCGAGCGGAGCACCAAGGCAAATTCCTTGTATGTGTACATACTTGGCCAATAAACGTATTAATTAATTCATTTTCTCTCGCCTCTGTCACTTACTCCACTCATCTGCCGATCACCACCTCCAGTGTTACTATATAAACACTGCAGTAATTTCTACATGGTGAAACCAAAATGTATAAAAATGGCCTTTATTAAAATCTGCCAATGAGCACTTTAACCACGTGTGATTTTTTTTCTATTACATATCTCAAATTGTGGAGTACAGAGGTGAATAAATAAATGCTGGGTCTTTGTCCCAAACATTGTGGAGGGCATTGTAGATGAGGGAGACACAAGAAACTGCAGATACTAGAATCTTGCATCAAACACAATTTAGTTAGATGCACAGAATCTCTTGCCCAGAGTGGGGGAATCGAGGACCAGAGAACATGGGTTCAAGGTGAAGGGGAAAAGATTTAATAGGAATCCGAGGGGTAGCCTTTTCACACAAATGGGGTGGGCGTATTGAACGAGCTGTCAGAGGTGGTAGTTGAGGCTGGGACTATCCCGACGTTGAAGAAATAGTTAAGACAGGTACATGGATAGGACAAGTTTGGAGAGATATGGACCAAACGCAGGCAGATGGGACTAGTGTAGCTGGATCAAGTTGGTAGGTGTCGGCCAGTCGGGCCGAAGGGCCTGTTTCCACATTGCATGACTGTAACACGAAGTGCTGCAGTAACTCGGTGGGACAGGCAGCATCTGTGTGGAGAACATGGATAGGTGATGTTTCACAGTGTGCTGGAGTAACAGTGGGTCAGGCAGACTCTGGAGAACATGGATAGGAGACATTTTGGGTCAGGTCCCTTCTTCAGACTGACACTGTTAACAGATGAGGTGGTGATCGGCAGATGAGTGGAGTAAGTGACAGAGGCGAGATAAATTGAATTAATTAATACGTTTATTGGCCAAGTATGTACACATACAAAGAATTTGCCTTGGTGCTCCGCTCGCAAGTAACAACATGACATAGTGACTATTAAGAAGAACACATTAAACATTAAAAATAAACCATTATCGATTAAACATGTGAATTAATTAAATACCAGAGCAAAAGGAGGCTACAGATGTTTGATTATTGAGTAGCGCTACTACTCGTGGAAACAAGCTGTTTTTATGTCTGGTTGTGGAAACTTTGACAGTCCGGAGTCGCCTTCCAGAGGGAAGTGATTCAAAGAGTGTGTGGCCAGGATGAGAGTGGTCAGAGATGTTCTTACCCAATCGCTTCTTGGCCCTTGCAGTGTACAGTTTGTCAATGGGGGGGGGGAGGTTGCAGCCAACACCCTTCTCAGCTGATCGGACGATTCGCTGCAGTCTCCAGGTGTGGTGCTTGGTGGCTGAGCCAAACCAGTCCATGATGGAGGAGGTGAGAACAGACTCTACGATGGCCGTGTAGAACTGGACCATCATTGCCTGTGGCAGATTGTGTTTCCTCAGCTGCTGCAGGAAGTACATCCTCCGTTGTGCCTTTTTGACTGTGGAGTCGATGGTAGGCCCCCATTTAAGGTCCTTGGAAATGATGGTTCCCAGGAACCCAAAATACTCCACAGATGTGACCGTGGTGATGTTGATGGTGAGTGGGGTTAGGGGAGGGGGAAGCTGTCCTAAAGTCCACAATTTCACTGTCTTAAGAGCATTGAGCTCTAAGTTATTGCGATGGCACCAGGATGCCAGCTGTGTCACTTCCTGTCCCGGCAGATTCCTTCCCATCGTGGATCAGTCCAATCAGGGTTGTGACGTCTGCAAACATGAGAAGATTGACAGAGGATACTGTGGAGGTGTAGAGGAGAGGGGAGAGACTGTGGAGAAAGTAGGGGAGAGGCGAGAGTACACTACCTTGGGGTGCTCCTATGCTGAGGGTCTACAGGTCCGAGATGTGCTTTCTCAGCCTCACATGCTGCTCCCTGTTAGTCAGGAAGTTGGCGACCCACTGACAGAGGGGTTCAGGCACAGTCAACTTGGAATGTTTGGAGTGCAGTAGCTCTGGCACAATGGTGTTGAATGCAGAGCTAAAATCAACAAACAAAACTGAACCCCAACGCAGAACTGATTATCTTTGGAACAATGGAAGTCGGAGTTGTGCTGACTTAGTTCCAAAAGAGTTTCCTTAACTATGGCTTAACAACGGCAAAAAAGCTTATACTAAAATTCTGGAAAAATGCACCTAACACCAACGCTTAAAATGTGGATTTCAAATATGTCTGAAATGTTACACCTCGAAGATATGATATTCGTCCCAGCAGGCAAATCTGACCAATTCTTAAAGATCTGGTCTCCATTTATCGACTTATTACACGCATATGGTGCAACATAACCCCGGATATAAACTGTTTCAGAACTGGGTGAGGGGGTGTGTAAAGAAACGAAGCAGGTATAACCTTTTAAATGTTTTAATATATTTTTTTAAAAATTCTTTATATCTTCTTTTTCTTTTTTTTCTCTTTCTCGTGCTCGACATCTTTATGGGCTCTTTTTATCTACTTTCTCACGAACCATCAATACCACTACCGTACCTAACTTTCTCTTTCCCACTTTTTCTTGCTTCTGCTCTTTTTCTACTATTAAATTTTAAAACAAGTTGTACATGAAATGTATTATGTTATTCTTGGATTATACTACTGTACATGACTTCTAATAAAAGTTCCCTTGCCGGTCTATGTGCTGGAGGTTGAAGTGCAGGCCCAGGTTGACTGCATCATCCACAGATCTATAGGCCTGGTATGCAAACTGTGATATTTTTCAGTTTTACAAGCAGAAGTCTTTCAAGGGTCTTCATGATGACAGAGGTCAGTGCGACAGGCCTGTTGTCATTAAGACCAGCAATTCTTGTCGTTATGAGTACAGGGACAATAGTGGAGACTTTGAAGCAGGTAGGGACAGCACAGATTTGCAGGGACTGGATGAAAATGTCTGTGTAGAAATGTCTGTAAAATGTCAGTTGTTTGGCACAGAGCTTGAGAGTAGAGGGGAAAACATTGTCCGGTCCTGGAGATTGCAGGAGTGTAGAATCGGCGGTGTTCCAGGTGGTCAAGGCGGGTGAAGCCCTTACCACAGGACTGGCAGGGGAAGGGAAACTCAACGCTGTGGGTACGTTGCCACAGGCTGGACATGCAGGTGAAACCCTTGCCACACTGAACACACTCAAAGGGTCACTCTCTGGTGTGTATCCGCTGGTGCCCCCGCAGCCCCCGCGTGCTCTTGAAACGTTTGCTGCAGCGGGAGCATCTGCTCGCCGGCGTGGGCCCGCCGGTGCTGCCGCAACTCCCGCGAGCTGTCAAACGCCTCACCGCAGTACGGGCAGTCGTAGGGCTGGCCACTGGTGTGCACGCGTTGGTGAGATAAAACGTGGGAGGCCATGGCAAGGCCCCCTCCACACACCGTGCTGGGGACAGGACGGTCGCCGGTGTGCACCCGCTGGTGGGACAGCAGCCTGGTGGAGCGGGTGAAGCCCTTGCCGCACTGGGCGCAGGTGTAGGGGCACTCGCCAGTGTGGGTGCACTGGTGCTCCCGCAGGCTGGTGGAGCGGGTGTAGCTCTTGCCGCATTTGGCGCAAATGAAGGGGCGCTCTCCGGTGTGGGTGCGCTGGTGCGCCCGCAGGCTTTTGGCGCGGATGTAGCCTTCACCGCACTGGGAGCAAGTGTAGGGGCGCTCGCCGGTGTGGGTGTGCCTGTGCTCCAACAGGCTGGTGGAGCGGGTGAAGCCTTTGCCACAGTCGCTGCAGGTGTAGGGCCGCTCCCCTGTGTGCAGGCGCCTGTGCACCTTCAGGTCCGTGGACAACTTGAAGCCTTTGCCGCAGTCAGAGCAGGTGTAGGGCCGCTCACTGCTATGCACCGGCCGGTGCACCCACAACCCCGACAAGCGGGCAAATCTCTTGCCGCAGGTGGAGCAGCCGTAAGGCTTCTCGCCCGAGTGCAAACGCCGGTGCTTCTTCAGCTCTTGCGTCCTCATGAAACTCTTGTCGCAGATGGAGCAGACATAGGGCCTCTCGCCCGTGTGCACCCGTCGGTGGATCTTCAGCAGGTACGGTTGCTGCCAGGCCTTGCCACACACGTCGCACTCATAACGCTTCTCCTTGTTGTGCCCCGCCGTGTGGTCCTCCATTGAAGTTCAGCCCGCACACCAAGCAGATGGGGGGTGGGTGGAGCTCACTGGCACCCTGGTCGCCCTCAATGTCTGCCCATGTCTCCGTCCACAGAAATGGCTCCTAAACCCTGCAGGTGGGGAACACAGAGGGTCAACAAGCTGGCAAACAGGACATTACTAACGTGTGAACATTACCAGTGCTTGAAGGGGGGGAAGGGGAAGAAAGGGGGGATATAGTGGTGAGGGGGTGGGGGAGGGCGAATAGGGGTCAGCAGGGCTCTCGCTTAATTTTTTTTTCCTGTTGCCAACCGAGCAACCTTGACAGCTTTTTAGGTTGCCAGATGACAATTTATGTGGTCATTTAAGACGGTTTGCATGATGCGTGCGATAATGTGCTCGGACAAAGTGCGTAGTTACCAGTCGGAATTATGCTCAAGGAAGCATTCACATATTGTGTTCAAGAAGGAACTGCAGATGCTGGAAGATCGAAGGTAGACAAAAGTGCTGGAGAAACTCAGCGGGTGCAGCAGCATCTATGGAGCGAAGGAAATAGGCAACGTTTCAGGCCGAAACCCATCAGTCTGAAGAAGGGTTTCGGCCCGAAACATTGCCTACTTCCTTCGCTCCATAGATGCTGCCGCATCCGCTGAGTTTCTCCAGCACTTTTGTGTACATTCACATATTATTTCTGCTTCAAATAACTCACAAACTAAACATATTTATCAATCAAGACATGATATATACCACAATATTATAATACAATATCTCAACTCTTTTTACACATTGCAATGAATGCAATTTTTGTTAGTTCTTTCCATCTTCCAAACAAAAATGTGGTTGGATTATTCAGCATATGATCAAACTGTGTCAATAAATCCTGGACCATGGTAACATATATGTTTAACCATGCACACTACAGATTGATGCAAGCATGTTTTCCGTGAAAGACCGAAAATTACCATGACATGGCCATAGCATGGGTCGTTATTGCTATTGGTACAGAAACACTCTCAGTTCCCACATAATTTATCCATAACAAAATATACAGGTTGCAAGGAAATTTCTATAGGTATTTTATGATAATAGCTGTTAATACCGACTATACCCATCTGACAGGTTAAACATTCTACTAACTGACAACAGATGGCCAAAGGACATAACTGCAGCAAATGTTCTTTTGGTAATATGTTTAAAGGTGTCAAAACAAATAATAACATTGGGAATTAAAACACATTTGATTGAATTCCGTTATCAAACATAGTCAATGTTCGGTCTGAAGACCATGAAGCACAATAGGGTCAGGGGGTGTGTGAATCAGTGCAGGGTGGATAGATTGCGGGGTTGGGGGGGGGTGTTGAGAATTCAATCTATGCGGAATGGATGGATTGAGGCAGGTGGATTAGTACGTGTTGGTTGAAGTATGTAAAATTGTGAGGGGAGAGCACAGGGATGTCAGTGGTGTTGAATGGGAGGTTCAGTACAGGATGAATGGTGTAGACAAAAATGCTGGAGAAATTCAGCGGGGTGAGGCAGCATCTATGGAGCTAAGGAAATAGGCAATGTTTTGGGTCGAGACCATTCTTCAGACTGTTCTCCTCATTCTTCTTGAATGCGGGGATCAGTACAGGATGGATGGGGGGGGGATCAGCACAGGATGAACGGGGGGATCAGTACAGGATGAATGGGGGGGGTCAGGACCGTGTGGATCGGAGGGTCTGTGCAGGATGGATGGTGGATCACTACAGGATGAATGAGGGGTTCAGTATAGGATGAATGGGAGATCAGTAAAAGATGAATGGGAAGATCACTACAGGATTGATGGGGTGATTGGTGCAGGGTAAATGGAGGGTGGGTCAGTACAGGATGAATGGGAGGGTCTGTACAGTATGAATGGGGGTGAAGTGCAGGGTGGATGGGTAGGGGGATCAGTACAGGATGAATTGGGGGACCAGTGTAGGATGGATGGGGGGTGGCAGAAGAATCAATGCGAGGTGGGTAGGGTGATGAATAGATGGGGGGGGGGGGTAGATGGGGAGGGGAGCACAGGGGACATCAGTGAGGACTGAATAGAGGAGGGAATGGGGATCAGTGTGGGATGGAGGAGGGGTCCCAGGTTAAGAGGGGTGGCATACAAGAGAGAGAGAGAGAGGGGCAGAGGAGGTGGGGAGGAAGGAAGGTCAGCGCTCCTCGGCCAACATCGCCCCGCTGCCTTGGCCATCCCTGTCCAACACCAAAGGGGGAGGCGGTTGGGATGTCCTCCCTCTCCCTCCCTCGGCGTGCAAGAGAGGTTGTTTGGAAAGTGCCATTAGCAGGTTTGCAGGCAGCAGCCGTTATCAGGGCGATAGCGGCCTGCAAATCAAATATATTAGTATCTTTGCTGCAAATCCACCAACGGCGCTTTCAAAACAGCCCCTCTCGCACGCCGCGGCCGGGAGGGAGGGAGAGGGAGAGGCCTCTTTCCGCCGGGCGGGGTGCAGGAGGAGGAGGCAGCGGAGTCGCTGTCGCGGGCGCTGTTGCCGCTGTTCGGGGCCCGTCATTCGCTCCGACCCTTCGTCACCCCGCTCCTAGTAACTTTGCCCCGCACTACAGCTGTTGCCGCCGTAGACACAAAACGTCACGTTCCTATTCGCCAGAGATGCTGCTTGACCCGCTGAGTTACTCCAGTTTTTTGTGTCTTTCGGTATAAACCAGTATTTGCGTGCCGAGCCGTGCAAAATGACTCGGCATTTAGGTTGCCCGGCGGCACTTTGAGTGGTCATTGGCACCCGGGCATCTGCTAATTTCGAGCCCTGATCAGGGGTGTGGGGGTGGAAGTGGGGGGGGGGGGGGTGAGGTGAGTGAGTGGGGGAAGGGGTGAGAGCAGGGGCGCTAGTGAGACCACACCTGGAGTATTGTGTGCAGTTTTGGTCTCCAAACTTGAGGAGGGACATTCTTGCTATTGAGGGAGTGCAGCATAGGTTTACAAGATTAATTCCCGGTGTAGATTGGTTATTTCCTACTAGCCATTGTAGTGCTTGTTAGTTGTGGCTCCGCCTAATATGTGTTTTATATTAACAAGAGCTTGCCTACGCCATGCAGTACGAGTAGCTGCTAGGAACTGTAATGTCCTGCAGATCGATGCTGTAAGTAGATTTAATAAACACTGTTATATTTTGGTATGTGTTTGACGCGACTCATTACATGGTGTCAGAGAGTGAGTCTTACCTATTCCGTGCACGTTTATCGGGTTTGTTTTTTTGATTAGTTCATGTGCCAGTTATCTCTATCATAGCAAACTCGTCTCGCCATCCTAGTCCTCTGATCTTTGACTCTGACATTGCTGAACACTGGCGTCTTTTCGAGCGTGACTACACTCACTATGTCGCATCGTTCATCGCAACGACCCCCCCTTCTGTATTACTCAACTTAGTGGGGCCAAGAGGCAATGAAATCGTGCTGACAATTTCACATTTGAGTCTGCCGTTTTGGATGCTAATGGACAAGTCCTAGTGGCTGCAGAGATGATTGATGACCCTGCCGTCTTACTTGCAAAGTTCAGACAGTTGTGTGACCTGCCCTCGAACTACACTATTGAATGTACCAAGTTTTATGCTCATATGCAACAGCTCGATGAACCGGTTGAACGTTTTTATCAGCGACTTGAAACACATGGCTGTTCAAGGGATGAACTGATTCGTAACACTGACCTAACCCTTAATCAAGCAGAGCATGCCTGCTGGATTGCGGAGATAACATCTTCTCACATTAAGTCTGTGCACTCGGGTTAGCGTTCGTAGTATAGTGTCAATCTTACAGACACCTCCTTTCATAACAGCCGTTCCCAGCCCTCTCCTGCCTGGTAGCAGAGGATCTGCTGTTCGATGTCAAAATTGCAACTATTTTCATGCTACGGGTCGGCAGTTCTGTATTGCTTATGGTAAAACATGTAACTTTCGCAAGAAATTGAACCACTTCGCTAGATGCTGCCGTGCCCGTGCGACTCAACCAGTTCCATGGACAAACCTGCACCTGTTACAACATGAGCTTGCTGATAACGAATTCCAAGAGCCTGACTTGCCATCCCCCGCTCAGCTCTCTGAAAGTACAAATACCAGCTCTGCCACTCTCTCCTCCATTCGTCTAATAAGCAACTTGACCCTGAGGTAACCATGTTTGTGAATAACAGAACTTTGATCAATCAGGTTGACATGGGCGCGAAATGCAACGTCATCTCAGTTTTTTAAAAATCGTAATGCTGAATGTATTGAAATGGCATCGGCCATGCTTCAGGCCTATGGGGGAGATGTTCTACACTCACTTGGACAAACAAATTTAAAGTGGTGCAGCAGGACCGGCAGGACTCATCACCTCCCCGCCCTGTCGGGTCCCCGGTTGTTTCCCCCATTCCCTCCCCGGCATCTTCTCCGATGAAGGGAGGTGAGGCGGATTCGTACCACACCAGGGCTTGCGCTTAACTTTTTTTCCCTGTTGCCAGCCAGGCAACCTTGGCAGCTTTTTAGGTTGCCAAATGACAGTGCGATAATGTGCTCAGATGAACTGAGTAGTTACCAGTCGGAATTATGCCCAATGAAGCATTCACATATTATTTCTGCTTCAAATAAAGTCACAAACTAAACATATTCACCAATCAAGACATGATATATACCACAATGACATGCAGCAAAATTATAATACAGTATCTCAACTCTTTTTACAATTGCAGTTAATGCAATTTTTATTATTTCTTTCCACTTCCAAAGAAAAATGTGGTTTATTCGATTATTCGCAGATTATTCCGCACCGATTAAGGCAATCGGTGCGGAAGGGATGGATTGAGGCAGGGGAATTAGTGCGTGTTGGTTGGAGTAGATAAAATTGTGAGGGGAGAGCACAGGGAATGACAGTGGGATTGACTGGGGGGTATCTGTGCAGGATGGATGGGGGGAGCAGTGCAAGATGGATGGGAAGGGGGGTCAGTACAGGATGAATTGAGGGACCAGAGTAGGATTGATGTGGAGTGGCAGGAGAATCAATGCGAGGTGGATGGGGAGATCAGGTCGTTCAGGCCAGTTCATTGGCTATATTCAAGAGGGAGTTGGATGTGGCTCTTGTGGCTGAAGGGATCAGGGGGTATGGAGGGAAGGCAGGTACAGGATACTGAGTTGGATGATCAGTCATGATCATATTGAATGGCGGAGCAGGCTCGAAGGGCTGAATGGCCTACTCCTGCTCCTATTTTTCTATGTTTTCTATGTTTCTATCAGTGCAGGATGAATAGATGGGGGGGGGGGTAATTGAGGAGGGGAGGACAGGGGATGTCAATGAGGACTGAATAGAGGCAGGAATGGGGATCAGTGCTGGATGGAGGGGGGGGTCTCAGAATATGAGGGGTGGAGGGGGGGCGTACAAGAGAGCGAGAGAGAGAGAGAGAGAGAGAGAGAGAGAGGAAGGGGCAGAGGAGGTGGGAAGGAAGGTCAGCGCTCCTCGGACAACATCGGCATCATCGCTCAAATCGCTATAAAAATATGGAGGAGACACACGCGCGAGGCTTCGGAGGCTCAATCCAGCGCTAAATGCGGCTCAACTCTGCCTGTCTTGCCTGGTCTTGCCTGGACTGATTACATATTTCCCGTAAATCCAGGCAGGGATAACCTGGCGGGACAGGCAAAGTTGACCCGGGTTTAGCGCTGCTTCTCTGCGTTGGCTGTGAGCCTGGGGGCACCGCGCCCGTCTGACTCCTGAAATCTCTGGCCATCCCCGGGCGCGGAGGAGGGGGTCTCTCGGGTGGGCGACGGGGATGGTCCAGTTGTGGTTCGGCAGCGATTGCAGCGCCGGAGACCGGGGCTGCCGAGAATGTTTTGGCACGTCTCCTTCCTCCAATCACCGCGCTCTATCCTCAGCCCCCCCCCCCCCCCCCACTTCCACCTCTGACAGACACCTCCCTCCTCCAAGGGTTTGTTTTGAAAGTGCCGTTGGTGGCATGGCCGCTGCTGCTGTGTGGGGCCCGTCATTCCGACCCTCTGTCACGCCACACTTAGCATCTTTCCCACGGTATACAGTGGCTTGCAAATGTTTTCATACACCTTGAACTTTTCCACATTTTGTCACGTTACAACCACAAAAATAAATGTATTTTATTTGGATTTTATGTGATAGACCAACACAAAGTGGCACATAGTTGTGAAGTGGAAGGAAAATGATACATGGTTTTCAAATTATTTTACAAATAAAAAACCTCCGCCCGCGGCTGGAAGCCCCACAAACCGCAGCTCCGCGATGTTGCCGTCTGATGCGTGTGTGCAGGGCTCGAAATTAGCGGTTGCCCGGGTGCCAATGGCAACTCACTGTCCCCCTGGGCAACCTAAAAGCCATGCCATTTTGCCCGGCTTGGCAAGCAACCGGGACACCCGCCCGCCATCCGTGTCCAGGTCTCGGCTCTCCGCTCGGCGCTGGCTCTCGGCGCTAGCTCTCGGCTCTCGGGTCTCCGCCTGGCACGACCGGCCGCCTTATACACGCGCACTGCCACAGCCAGGACACCATCGGCCGTGGTTGTGCGCATGTGCGGCCTTGCACACGCTCATTGCCACGGCAACTGGTCGGCGTCGGTCACTTTCTCCCTCCCTTTGCATTGTGGGAGTTCTGGCCGCCATTGCTGTCCGGTTGCTGCCTCATCTTGAAAAAAAATGCAGAATCACTCCTGGAGCTGCAGTAACTCCCTGGAGTAACTCTTGCTTCTTGGTTTCCTGGTCCTCCAAAAATATTCGAAATGGAATTTAAACTGGTGGACCCACCACCACCAAACTCTGAAAAATAACAGCCTTTTGCATTTTATCTGTTTAGTTATTGTGTATATATATGGTCAATAGTATATAGACACACTGAACTTTTATCTCCTGTTCTGTATTATGTTTACATATTCTGTTGTGCTGCAGCAAGCAAGAATTTAATTGTCCTATCTGGGACACATGACAATAAAACTCTCTTGACTCTTGATTTGGACTTAAGCAAAAAACGGTTCTTGGGGAAAAAAAGCTACCTTAAATTTAGTTGTGTCTGGTTGGTACCTATGGTAGGGTAAAGACTATTCCATGCTTTAATTGTGTGGAGGAACTCCACGGAGCAGCCAGCATCTCTGGATAGAAAAAATTGGGTGACGTTTCGGTTAGAAACACTTCGTTACATTTCCTCTGGTTTTAGTGTTTTTAGTTTAATTTAAAGAAACAGCATGGAAACAGGACCTTTGGCCCACCAAGTCCACGCCGACCACCAATCACCCGTACTCTAGTTCTATCCCACACATCAGCGACGTAAGTCAAGAGTGTTTTCACTCTCATGTCCCAGTTAGAACAATGAAATCCTTACTTGCAGCAGCACAACAGAACATGTAAACATAGTACTCTGTAAACAATGTTATAAACGAGAGAACAATACTCCATACAGACATCACCCATATTCAGGATCAATTCCGGGTCTCTGGCAATTTTAGGCAGCAACTTTATGGCCAATGTACTGCCCCAATAGCCTTGAACGGAATTAAAACATACAGTAGCTGTAAAGGGGGACATAGCGTCACTTAGAGATTTAAGACTGAAAATGGATAGTTTCTTTTTTTCTTAGTAACCAAAGTTATCACCGTATAATTTTTTGTGCGTTGGAAAATAAAATATAGTGGCACAGCTGGTAGACTTGCTGCCTCACACGCCGGAGATCTGTGTTCGATCCTGTTCTCGGGCACTGTCTGTGTTGAACTTGCACATTCTCCCTGCAAGCGTGTGTGTTTCCTCCCACATCCCAAAGACGCATTGGCATTGTAGGTTAACTTGTCTCTGTAAAATTGCCCCTAATGTGCAGGGAGTGGGTGAGGAAAGTGGGATAACAGAACTTGTGTGAATGGGTCGACAAAATTGCTGGAGGCAGCATCTATGGAGCGAAGGAAATAAGCAACGTTTTGGTCGAGACCCTTCTTTAGAATGATGTGACGGTGCGGGGGGGGGGGGGGGGAGGAAGAGGTGGAGACAGTAGGCTGTGGGAGAGCTGGGAATGGGAGGGGAAGGAGGGAGAAAGCAAGGACTACCTGAAATTGGAGAAGCCAATGTTCATACAGCTGGAACTACCCAAGCAAAATATGAGGTGCTGTTCCTCCAATTTGCGGGGCGCCGCACTCTGGCCACGGAGGAGGCCTAGGACAGGAAGGTCGGATTCGGAATGGGAGGGGCAGTTGAAGTGCTGAGCCACCGGGAGATCAGGTTGGTTATAGCGAACTGAGTGGAGGTGTTGTGCAAAGCAATCGCCAAGCCTGCGCTTGGTCTCACCGAGGTTGATCATACGCTGAATAACCATATTTTTGTTTGGAAGTGGAAAGAGATAATAGAAATTGCTTTCATTGCAACGTGTAAAAAGAGATGAGATACTGTATTGTAATTTTGCTGCATGTTACTGTGGTATACATCATGTCTTGATTGGTGAATATGTTTAGTTTGTGACTTTATTTGAAGCAGAAATAACATGTGAATGCTTAATTGACCATAACTCCGACTGGTAACTACGCACTTTGTCCGAGCACATTATCGCACGTATCATGCAAGCCGTCTTAAATGACCACCTAAACTGTCATTTGGCAACCTAAAAAGCTGCCGAGGTTGCCCGGCTGGCAACAGGGAAAAAAAGTTAAGCGAGAGCCCTGTTCACGCGTACCATGCGGGACACGGTGAGGGGCACGTATGATCAGGGTGACTGCATGGTCGACAACGATCTTGTATGTTGTAGGCAGTCTGCCGAGATGGTTGTAAGGAAGTAAGTTTATTGGCCAAGTATTCACATACAAGGAATTTGCCTTGGTGCTCCGCCCACAAGTAACAACATGACATACAGTGACAATTACGAATGACTCAGAAAACACTAAACATTGATAATAATAAAACATTAATGATAAAACACCATTGATCAAGCATGTGAACCAACAAAATACCAGATCAAAGGGAGGCTACAGATTTTTGGCTGTTGAGTAGAGCAACTACTCGTGGATAAAAACTGTTTTTATGTCTGGCTGCGGCAGCTTTGACAGTCTGGAGTCGCCTTCCAGAGGGAAGTGGTTCAAAGAGTTTGTGGCCAGGGTGAGAGGGGTCAGAGATGATCTTGCCCGCTCGCTTCCTGGCCCTTGCAGTGTGCAGTTCATCGATGGAGGGAAGGTTGCAGCCAATAATAACCTTCTCTGCTGATCGTACGATTCGCTGCAGCCTCCGGGTGTCGTGCTTGGTGGCTGAACCAAACCAGACCATGATGAAGAAGGTGAGAACAGACTCTACGATGGCCGTGTAGAATTGGACCATCATTGCCTGTGGCAGATTGTACTTCCTCAGCTACCGTAGGAAGTACATCCTCTGTTGTGCCTTTTTGACTGTGGAGTCGATGGTCGCCCCCCACTTAAGGTCCTTGGAGATTATGGTTCCCAGGAACTTAAAAGACTCCGCAGATGTGACCGTGGTGTTGTTGATGGTGAGGGTAGGGGGAGCTCTCCTAAAGTCTACAATCAATTCCACTGTCTTAAGAGCATTGAGCTCCAGGTTGTTGCTACGGCACCAGGACGCCAGCTGTGACATTTCCTGTCTGTTGGCAGATTCCTCCCCATCCTGGATCAGTCCAATCAGGGTTGTGTCGTCCGCAAACTTGAGAAGCTTGACAGAGGTGTCTGTGGAGGTGCAGTCGTTGGTGTAGAGGAGATGAGAGAGTACGCAGCCTTCCGGTGCTCTTATGCTGAGCGTTTGCGGGTCCGAGATGTGCTTTCCCAGCCTCTCGTGCTGCTTCCTGTCTGTCTTGAAGTTGGTGATCCACTGACAGAGGAGTTCAGGCACAGTCAACTCGGAAAGTTTGGAGTGTAGTAGCTCTGGCACAATGGTGTTGAATGCAGAAATCAAAAAACAGGATCCTGCATAGGTCCCCTGGTGGTCTAGGTGCTGTAGGATGAAGTGCAGGCCCAGGTTGACTGATCTGGCAGAGGTTCCAGCAGGGAGTTTGTGATATTTTTCAGCTTGGTCAGCACAAGCCTTTCGAGTGTCTTCATGATTACAAAGGTCAGTGCGACAGGCCTGTAGTCATTAAGACAAGTAATCCTTGCCTTTTTGGGTACAGGGACAATAGTGGAGACTTTGAAGCATGCAGGGACAGTACATGTTTGCAGGGGCTGGTTAAAAATGTCTGTATTGACTAGTGCCAGCTGTTTAGCACAGAGCTTAAGAGTAGAGAGGGAAACATTGTCAGGTCCTGGAGATTTCCGGCTCTTTTGTCCTCTGAAAAGCCTCTCCACCTTCTCTATTTTATTGTTGATATTGAATAAGTTATGTTGTGCAGCACAGAGGGTTGGGTGATTGGATGGGGGTGGGTGTAGAAAGGCCCAGTCTTTACAGGCTGAGGTCAGGCTGTGAGTGGGTGTGAAGTGTTGATTGGTGTGGGAAATGGTCCAGTCTTTTCATACTGGAGTCTTGCCTTAAGTAGGTGTCAAGTGGTGAATGGGAAGGAGAGGGTGCAGGGTCCATTCTTTGTAGACTGAGGTCTGGCTGTGTTGGTTGGGGAGGGGGTACCAGGATTACGTTTCTGATTTTCAAACCTGCAGTAAAACTCATCAGGTCGTTGGGTCAGCTGATGATTGTCCAAAGAGCGGGGGGCTTTCCTCTTGTAGCTGGTAATTTCTTGCAAGCCCTTCCAAACTGAAGAAGAGTCACTAGCTGAGAACTTGCTCCTCAACTTCTCAGAGTACCTTTCCTTGGCAGGTCTGATTCCTCTTCTCAGCTTGTACTTGGCCTGCCTGTAGAGGTCTGCATCCCCGCTCCTGTAGGCCTCCTCTTTAGACTGTCGGAGCTGTCTCAGTTCTGCAGTAAACCAGGGCTTATTGTTGTTGAACCATGTCTGGGTCTTAGTTGGAATGCAACTGTCCTTGCAAAAGCTGACATATGATGATACAGTGTCCAACAAATCTTTATAGCTCGATAGCACCTGTTTTGGTGGTCCCTCTGTCAAACAGAGTTTGTGAACAGCACGCCCGAAATAGACCAAACCCAGGTCATGGCACGCATCAATGCCTAGCAGGGTTTCAGAACTTGGTTGAATGATGTAAAATAACAAGTCCTTGGTCTGTTCTTTGATGGTACATTTAAGATCGGCTTTGCCCAGTGGGTGTAGAGTTTCCCCTTCGTAAGCATGTAGAGTGGAGGAGTCTTTTCTCAGGCACTCAGTGGTTCTTATCTTGTTGAACACTTTGAGTGACATGACGTTTACGCGGGCACCAGTATCGACCTTGGCGATCAGTGGTTTGTTGTTGACCATCATGGTCACAGCAGGATTAGTAACTTTGCCTGTGGTGCGCAGGTTTAGGGAAACTACGACAGGCTCAGTGTCTGTGCTATCAGAGTCGTTCCAGTGGGAGAATTCATCTTGTTCATGATAATCTGAATCTGACTGGTCTTGTTGAATCAGATGCAGCTTTGACCTTGGAGCAGTACTCCCACTAGAACGACAACAATTAGCAAAGCGGTTTGGTTTTATGCAATTATGACATACTTTCCCATGAGCTATGCAAAATTGGTGCCCCTTGGGGTGGAAACAGTTACAGTTTGTGCACCTCGTGTTAGGCATGTTCTGTGCTGGATGCATTAAGAAACCTTTGTGGAGAGCAACTAGCCATATTCGCATTTAGTTGATGATTAGCATTCGCGCTATTATAATCAGCCAGTGGTGCCACAGTCTCAGCCATCCGACAAGCATGAATAGCCTGATCTAAAGTCAGGTGTGCATTTCGTAATAGTTCAGTTCGTAGCTTTTGGTCGCTCATTCCTCCCACAATTTTATCTCGAACAAGCTCATTTGTTATTTCACCAAACCTGCATCGAAAACTGATGTGTCTCGGGTCACTGATGAATCGTTCCACAGGTTCATCAGGCTGTTGCACTCGGGCAAAGAATCTTGTCCTCTCAAGGAATCTATTAGACAGTAGGTCACACACTTCTCTGAACTTTCTCAGTAACACCATCGAGCTATCTATAGATTCTGCTGGCACCAGTACCTGTCCATTCACATCCAGTTGGGCAGGAGCAAATTCAAACGAGTCAGCGCGGATCATAGCCTCCGGACCCGCTAAATTCAACTGAAGCGAAGCCTTCAAATCGTCGGGATTGTTGCGGTGCATGATGCGTATATAATGAGAGTAATCTTTCTCAAACATTCCCCATCGCTCGGCGATATCAGAATGAAACACTAGCGGGCTCGGCTTTTGACAAGAGCTAACCATGTTCCCAAATCACAGAAAAACACGTAAAACCTGGTAAACTAAATAAATTGCAATAAACAGACCCACTTCTGACACCATGTAAAGAGCCCAAACTCAAACTGGTTGAAACACCTTTATTGTTCACGTCATAACTCCACAGCAGGTAATCACACGTTCACACTGCTACTTGAACTGGCAAGCAGTGGGCAGGATCTTATACTATGAATGTTACAATTAGGCGGGTTTATAATTACTAAGCATTCTAATTGGCTAACATGATATAGCCAATGCTACACTGTCCAATCCTTTAATAAATGTCTATGTTTCTATAAGATTCCCTCTCATCCTTCTAAATTCCAGCAAATACAAGCTCAGTCGACCCATTCATTCATCATGTCAGTCCCGCCATTCCGGGAATTAACATGGTGAACCTGCGCTGTACTCCCTCAATAGCAAGAATGTCCTTTCTCAAATTAGGAGACCAAAACTGCACACAATACTGCAGGTGTGGTTTCACCAGGGCTCTGTACAACTGCAGTAGGAACTCCATGCTCCTAAACCCAAATTGTCTCACAATGAAGGCCAACATGATGGTAGCTTTCTTCACAGCCTGCTGTAAACTGCATGCTTGCTTTTAGTGAGTGATGTACAAGGACACCCAGGTCTCGTTGCACCGCCCCTTCTCCTAATATTGTCTCATTACCGTTCCGTGTACCGAGATACGGGTGTCGGGTAATGGGGAGGAGGCAGAAGAATGGGGTTAGGAGGGAGAGATAGATCAGCCATGATTAAATAGCGGAGTAGACTTGATGGGCCGAATGGCCTAATTCTTCTCATATCACTTATGACCTTATACAGGGAAAAACCTTGAATCTGGGCTGGAGTCACATAAGTCTTGCACTCAACGTTATCCCCTTTATGCCGTACCATACACTGGGGACGGATTGATTGCAATCATGTGTTGTCTATCCCCTGACTGGTTAGCACGCACCAAAAAAAACTTTTCATTGTACCTCGGTACATGTGACAATAAGCGCATTTGGTATTCCGACTGCGCATGCCCAGGAGAGTAAAAGCTTCTTTAGGTATGTGAAGAGGAAAAAATTAGTTAAGACCAAAGTTGGACCCTTGAAGACTGAAAAAGGTGAATTTATTATGGGGAACCAAGGAAATGGCAGATGAGTTGAACAGGTACTTTGGATCAGTCTTCACTAAGGAGGACACAAAAATCTTCCTGATGTACTAGTGGCTAGAGGATCTTGGGTGACGGAGGAACTGAAGGAAATCCACATTAAGCAGGAAATGGGGTTGGGTAGACTGATGGAACTGCAGCCTGATGGGCTGCATCCCAGGGTACTTAAGGAAGTTGCTCTAGAAATTGTGGATGGATTGGTGATCATTTTCCAATGTTCTATAGATTCAGGATCAGTTCCTATGGATTGGAGGATAGCTAATGATATCCAACAAGAAAGGCGGGAGAGAGAAAACGAGAATTATAGACCAGTTCACCTGACATCGGTGTTGGGGAAGATGCTGGAGTCAATCATAAAAGATGAAATAGCGGCATATTTGGATAGCAGTAGCTGGACCAGTCCGACTTAGCGTTGATTTACAAAGGGGAAATCATGCTTGACTAATTTTCTGGAATTCTTTTCAGATGTAACTAGGAAAATGGAAAGGGTGAGTGGATGCAGCGTGCCTGGATTTTCAGAAAGCATTTAAGAAGGTCCCACATAGGAGATTAGTGGGAAAAATTAGGGCACATGGTATTGGGGTTGGAGTGCTGACATGGATAGAAAATTGGTTGGCAGACAGGAAACAAAGAGTAGAGATTAACGGGTCCCTTTAAGAATGGCAGGTAGTGACTAGTGGTGTACCGCAAGGCTTGGTGCTGGGACCGCAGCTATTTACAATATACATCAATGATTTGGATGAAGGGATTCAAAGTAACATTAGCAAATTTACAGATGACACAAAGCTGAGTGGCAGTGTGAACTGTGAGGAGGATGCTATGAGAATGCAGGGTGACTTGGACAGGTTGGGGAGTGGGCCGATGCATGGCAGATGAAGTTTAATGCGGATAAATGTGAGGTTATCCACTTTGGTAGCAAAGACAGGAAGGCAGATTACTATCTACATGGCGTCAGGTTGGGAAAAGGGGAAGTACAACAGGATCTGGGGGTCCTTGCACATCAGTCTATCAAAGCAAGCATGCAGGTACAGCAGGCAATGAAGAAAGCAAATGGCATGTTGGCCTTTATAACAGGAGGAATCGAATGTAGGAGCAAAGAGGTCCTTCTGCAGTTGTACAGAGCCCTAATGAGACCACAGCTGGAGTATTGTGTGCAGTTTTGGACCCCTAATATGAGGAAGGACATTCTTACTATTGAGGGAGTGCAGCGTAGGTTTACAAGGTTAATTCCCGGGATGGCGGGACAGTCATATGCTGAGAGAATGGAGCAGCTGGGCTTGTACACTCTGGAGTTTAGAAGGATGAGAGGATATCTCATTGAAACATATAAGATTGTTAAGGGCTTGGACACGCAAGAGGCAGGAAACATGTTCCCGATGTTGGGGGAGTCCAGACCCAGGGGCCATAGTTTAAGAATAACGAGTAAGCCATTTAGAACGGAGACGTGGAAACACATTTTCTCACAGAGAGTGGTGAGTCTGTGGAATTCAAGAGAGAGCTAGATAGGGCTCTTAAAGACAGCGGGATCAGGGATATGGGGAGAAGGGAGGGACGGGGTACTGATTGTAGATGATCAGCCATGATCACATTGAATGGTGATGCTGGCTCGAAGGGCCGAATGACCTTACTCCTGCACCTATTGTCTATTGTCATACGTCACTAGAGATCAACATTGGATCGAACCGGGTCTCCTACGCTGCAAATGCTGTTGAATTGCTACTGGAGTTAGCGACACTAATTCTCCCTTCTCCACTGGTCCATGTAGAAATCTCAGCAGTGACAATCTAATGAATCACGGTCTCCCTCAGCCTGGGTGTAGGGTTCCATTCTCACTCGGGCTGCCCTCCCGGGTTATACATGGTTATTATACAGGGACGAACCATGCACCCCTCTCCTGCATAACAGGAGGCAGATTTGTGAGTGGAGTCTTACTACCATCCCGTCCCCTCACCAGTGCTCCATCCTGACCGGGGGGGGAAAGTCCCCTTCCCATGGGCCGGTGACCGTCAGCTGTGCCTCTCCCCTTTTCCAGTGGCTGTTGGTTGGACCCCTTGGTACCAGCCCACAGCCACTGTGGACAAGAAGCGCCGCCCAAAGGGACAACGGAACCCCCTCCCGTTCCCAGTCCCTGCCTTCTCTCTGCTACCATCTATCCCTTTGACCGCTGCTCAGCGATGTCTGTCGCTGCACCGGTGCCGAGGGGGCCAACCGACAGCCACTGGAAAAGGCCCGCTGAAGTTGCACTGTGACCTGTGACGATGCCAAGGGATTCAGATTCTATTAACTGTGGGGGCAAGTGCGAGTCTCCCAGCCACAGAGCTCCGGCCACAGTCGGTGCAGCGACGGGAATCACTGACCAGCGGTTCCCACAAAGGAGCAGGGGTCAAAGGGATAGATGGCAGGAGAGAGGGGGCAGGGACTGGGGATCGGGAGATGGCTTTTATTGGGCTGGTGTCTGCAGGAGAGTTCTGCTGTCCTGTCGGCCCGGGGCTGTCGGTCGGCCCGGTGGGGCAGCGCTTCTCCGTGCTGGCTGTGGCCGCCGTTGCTCCAGTCTCTCCGCCTTTCTCCCACTCACATCTGCCCTGCTCTCCCACTACCTTGCACCCCCCGTTCCTCAGATTAAATATATTTTTACACATAAATAAATTTTACACATATTTTGACAAATAAATCATGAATAAAGATATTAATTTACATACAGTTCATGCAAGCTAGCACTTCGATCGCTTTTTCCTTTGACAAATCAAATGATTCCATGCCTTTTTCGGAATACGGAACTCGCTTATAAACTAACTTCAACCATCCCGCCGCCAGGGGGCGATGCACCGTCAGGCACTGACACGCTGCAACGAGAACCTCAACCGAAAGGGGCGCTGCAGCCGGAGGACCAGAGACACTGCACCGCGCCCTCCCGCCGCCAGGTCAGCGCTATCGTCGGAGGACCAGAGGGCGCCCAGACTTCCTTGTCTCCCTCACTCACTGACATCGCCCCAGCCCGCACGCACGCCTCGGGCTCCAGCTCCTCGGGTCGCCTGCCGCGGGAAGGGAGGAGGGGGTGGGACAAGGACGCGGGGCCGAGCGGCGGCGGCGGCGGTTCCCACCTGAGCTCCCGTCGTTGAGCGGACGCCACATCCCGTCGGCCTCACATGACCGGCAAAGCTGGTCCCGCCCAAAGATTTGGTCCCGCCTCCCCGGCCCTGACGTCACAAAGCGCCA
The DNA here is from genome assembly GCA_963514005.1 of Raja brachyura. The sequence goes on from CAUPSL010000526.1 coordinate 37,556, forward strand.
GGTACCGCCCCTCATTGTGTCCGACCAATCAGGGCCGCGACCACTCAGGTGACCGCATCCTATAGGTCGGGCCTGAGTCCCGTCCATGGGCAGACAGCGCCCTCCGCCAATCGGCGTCACCCATCCCGCCCTCGCAACGGTTGCCACGGCCCTGCTGGCCCCGCCCCCGCGGCTCCGACACCAATGCTGCAGAGGCTGCAAACCTGAGATAAAACCTCAAGGGGGGGGGGGGGGCAGGCTACAAAATGCTGCAGTAACTCAGCGGGACAGGCAACATCTCTGGAGAGAAGGAATGGGCGATGTTTCGAGGTTGAGACCCTTCCTCACACAGAGAGTCACAGGAGAGATATGGACGGTGGAGTGAAAACCTTTTACATAGAAACATGGACAATAGGTGCAGGAGTAGGCCATTCGGCCCTTCGGGCCAGCACCGCCATTCAATATGATCACGGCTGATGATCCACAATCAGTACCCCGTTCCTGCTTGATCCCCATATCCATTAATTCTGTGAGCTCTAAGAGCTAAATCTAACTCTTGAAAACATCCAGTGAATTGGCTTCCACGGCCTTCTGTAGCAGAGAATTCTACAGATTCATAACTCTCTGCATGAAAAAGTTTTTCCTCATCTCAATCCTAAATGGCCGACCCCTTATTCTGGAACTGTGACCCCTGGTTCTGGACTTCCCCAATATTGAGAACATGTTTCCTGCATCTACCCTCTCCAATCCCTTCATGAATTTATATGTTTCTAGAAGATCCCCTCTAAATTCCAGTGAATACAAGCCCCATTTTACTAGATGTCTATCCAGCCATCCCGGGAATTAACCTGGTGAACCTACGCTGCAATCCCCCAATAGCAAGAATGTCCTTCCTCAAATTAGGAGACCAAAACTGCACACAATTCTCCAGGTGTGGTCCGACTAGGGCCCTGTACAACTACAGAAAGACCTCCTTGCTCGTAAACTCAACTCCTCTCGTTATGAAGGCCAACATGAGCTTGCTTCACTGCCTCGTGTACCTGCATGCTTACTTTCAGTGACTCATGTACATGGACACTCAGGTCTCATTGTACTTCCCATTTTCTTAACCTGACACCATTCAGATAATACAGAGTGCTGGAGTAACAACTTATACTTCCTTATCTCTGTGTCTCCCACTCCTGTGACTCGCAGTCTGAAGAATGTTCCTTCTCTCTGGAGATGCTGCCTGCCCCTGAGTTATTCCAGCATTTTGGGTCTGTCTGTGGAGAACATGGATAGGTGATTTTTTTTGGGTCACAACCTTCCTTCAGACCTGAAACATCACCTATCCATAGAAAAATAGGTGCAGGAGTAGGCCATTCGGCCCTTCGAGCGTGCACCGCCATTCAATGTGATCATGGCTGATCATCTAAGTCAGTATCCCGTACCGGCCTTCTCTCCATACCCCCTGATCCCTTTAGCCACAAGTGCCACATCTAACTCCCTCTTAAATATAGCCAATGAACTGGCCTCAACTACTCTGTGGCAGAGAATTCCAGAGACTCACCACTCTCTGTGTAAAGAATGTTTTCCTCATCTCGGTCCTAAAAGAATTCCCCCTTATCCTTAGACTGTGACCCCTTGTTCTGAACTCCCCCAACGTCGGGAACAATCTTCCAGCATCTAGCTTGTCCAACCCCTTAAGAATTTTGTAAGTTTCTATAAGATCCCCCCTCAATCTTCCAAATTCCAGCAAGTACAAGCCGAGTCTATCCAATCTTTCCTCATATGAAAGTCCTGACATCCCAGGAATCAGTCTGGTGAATCTTCTCTGTACCCCCTCTATGGCAAGGATGTCTTTCCTCAGATTTGGAGACCAAAACTGTACGCAATACTCCAGGTGTGGCCTCACCAAAACCCTGTACAACTGCAGTAGAACCTCCCTGCTCCTATACTCAAATCCTTTCGCTATGAATGCTAACATACCATTTGCTTTCTTCACTGCCTGCTGCACCTGCATGCCTACTTTCAATGACTGGTGTACCACGACACCCAGGTGTACCATGACATCCACATTGACAGAGATGCTGCCTGATCCTCTGAGTTACTCCAGCACTCTGTGACACATTACCTATCCATGTTCCACACAGATCCTACCTCCAGCACTTTGTTTCTTTTTGTGCACGAACCAGTGTATGAGCAATGTCATTCTCTGATTTTAGTTAACTATCCAACAACTAACCTCACTTTTATTAATAGCGGTATAAATATTGATATCTGTAACTTCAGGTAAACCTTACATCCTCTCTCTCTCCAACCCCCGCTCCCCCACCCAAGTCATACCAGCTTTAAAGTCATCTTGTTGAGTCTCATTGTCTGTAACCTGATTGCTCATAGCCCACAGCTGATAATGTCCTGTTTCCTTTAACAGTGTCATTTTTTTCTCACCTCCTCCCCCCCCCCCCCCCCCCTTCAAGCACTAGTAATGTTCACGCGTTTGTAATGTCCTGTTTGCCGGCTTGTTAACCCTCGGTGTTCCCCTCCTGCAGGGTTTAGGAGCCATTGCTGTGGACTCAGAGGCGGGAATGTGAGCGGCCATTGAGGGCGGCCAGGGTGCGGTGCGCCCCTTCCATCTGCTCGGTGTGCGGGCTGAGCTTCGGTGGAGGACCACATGACGGGGCACAACAAGGAAAAGCATTACTAGTGCGACAAGGTCTGGCAGCACCCGAGCCTGCTGGAGACCCACCGGCGGGTGCACACGGGAGAATGACCCTTTGGTTGGTCGGAGTGCGGCAAGAACTTCACCCGCTACGAAAGACTACTGCGGCACAACCGCGTGCACTCCAACGAGAGGCCCTTCATGTGCTCCGACTGCAGCTGGAGCTTCAAGACGGCGAATCATCTGAAGAACCACTGGCGGGTGCACACGGGGTAGAAGCCCGATGGCTACAGCGGTAAGGGCTTTCTGACAATGTGCACTTTGACCACATGTGATTTTTTTCTATTACAAATCTCAAATTGTGGAATACAGAGGCAAATAAATAAATAAATGATGGGTCTCTGTTCCAAACATTATGTAGGGCACTGCATGTCATGCAAAACTTCTTGTTGCAGGAAAGCCAGGTTCAGTTGCATGCTGTTTTGATGATTTAATATTAGTGTGACAGTACACTTGGCAAACTCAACTGTTTCAGTGGTTAGTTACATAGAAACATAAAAACATAGAAAATGGGTGCACGAGGAGGCCATTCGGCCCTTTGAGCCAGCACCGCCATTCATTGTCATCATGGCTGATTGTCCCCATTCAATAACCCGTGCCTGCCTTCTCCCCATATCCCTTGATTCCACTAGCCCCTAGAGCTCTATCTAACTCTCTCTTAAATGCATCCAGTGATTTGGCCTCCACTGCCCTCTGTGGCAGGGAATTCACAAATTGTAATGGATAATAGAATGCACCAGCTTTCGAGAACAGAAGATAACTAAAAAGACAATATGGGGAGAAAAGATGAGGTACGAAGGTAAGCTAGCCAAGAATATAAAGGAGGATAGTAAAAGCTTCTTTGGGTATGTGAAAAGAAAAAAAATAGCTAGACCAAAGTTGGACCCTTGAAGACCAAAAAAGGTGAATTTATTATGGGGAACAAGGAAATGGAAGATGAGTTGAACAGGTACTTTGGATCTGTCTTCACTAAGGAGGGTACAAATAATCTTCCTGATATAGTAGTGGCCAGAGGATCTGGGGTGACGGAGGAACTGAAGGAAATCCACATTAGGCAGGAAATGGTGTTAGGTAGACTGATGCGACTGAAGGCTGATAAATCCCCAGGGCCCGATGGTCTGCATCCCAGGGTACTGAAGGAAGTGGCTGAAGAAATTGTGGATGCATTGGTGATAATTTTCCAATGTTCTACAGACTCAGCATCAGTTCCTGTGGATTGGAGGGTACCTAATGTTATCCCACTTTTTAAGAAAGGCGGGAGGGAGAAAACAGGGAATTATAGAACAGTTAGCCTGACATCGGTGGTGGAGAAGATGCTGGAGTCAATTATAAAAGATGAAATCCGCACATTTGGATAGCAGTAACAGGATCGGTCCGAGTCAGCATGGATTTACAAAGGGGAAGTCATGCTTGACTAATCTTCTGGAATTTTTTGAGGATGTAACTAGGAAAATGGACAAGGGAGAGTGGATGGATGTAGTGTACCTGGACTTTCAGAAAGCATTTGATAAGGTCCCACATAGGTGATTAGTGGGTAAAATTAGGACACATGGTATTGGGGGTAGAGTGATGACATGGATAGAAAATTGGTTGGCAGACAGGTAACAGAGAAGGGGTCCCTTTTTGAATGGCAGGCAGTGACTAGTGTGATACGACAAGGCTCAGTGCTGGGACCGCAGCTATTTACAATACACATCAAAGATTTGTATGAAGGGATTCAAAGTAACTAGCAAATTTGCAGATGAGTCAAAACTTGGTGACAATTTGAACTGTGAGGAGGATGCTATAAGAATGCAGGGGGACTTGGACAGGTTGGGGAGTGGGCAAATTCATGGCAGATGAAGTTTAATGTGGATAAATGTGAGGTTATCCACTTTGGTAGGAAAAACAGGAAGGCAGATTACTATCTAAATGGTGTCAAATTGGGAAAAGGGGAAGTACAATGGGATCTGGGGGTCCTTGTTCATCAGTCCAAGAAAGTAAGCATGCAGGTACAGCAGGCAGTTAAGAAAGTGAATGGCATGTTTGCGTTTATAACAAGAAGAGTCGAGTATAGGAGCAAAGTTGTACAGAGCCCTACTGCAGTTGTACAGAGCCCTAGTGAGACCACACCTGGCGTATTGTGTGCAGTTTGGTCCCCTGATTTGAGGAAGGACATTCTTGCTTTTGAGAGAGAGCAGCGTAGGTTTACAAGGTTAATTCCCGGGATGGCGGGACTGTCATATGCTGAGAGAATGGAGCAGCTGGGCTTGTACGCTCTGGAATTTAGAAGAATGAGAGGATATCTTATTGAGACATATAAGATTGTTATGGTTTTGGACATGCTAGAGGCAGGAAACATGTTCCCGATGTTGGGGGAGTCCGGAACCAGGGGCCACAGTTTAAGAATAAGGGATAAGGCATTTTGAAGAGAGACAAGAAAACACCTTTTCTCACAGAGTTTTGCAAGTCTCTTTTCTAAATGCCTTACCCTTTCCACAGAGTGTTGTGGAATTCTCTGCCTCAGAGGGCGGTGGAGGCCAGTTCTCTGGATATTTTCAAGAGAGAGCTGGATAGGGCTCTTAAAGATAGCGGAGTCAGGAGATATGGGGAGAAGGCAGGAACGGGATACTGATTGGGGATGATCAGCCATGATCACATTGAATGGCAGTGCTGGCTCGAAGGGCCGAATGACCTACTCCTGCACCTATTGTCTCTTGTTTATTGTCTATTCAGAACCAGGATAACAAAAAATACCACTTCGCAGAGCTTCAGAAACACAGCCAGTATTGTACTTAAAATGCTGGCAGTATCAAAGATCTGGACAATAGTCCTGCTTAAAGCAGAAATGTAAATATTCCTTTTTTTTTTTGGTTAGTACATTTACATATTTGAACATGAGCATGTTGGTACAAAAACTTCCTAATGTGCCCACTGGCCAGGTGAAACCTCTCAGAAACATCACAATAGATGCTGTATGTAGTTTCTATTAATCAAAGTATTCGTGAGCTTGACATTCCAGAGCACACTCAACCCAAACTCCAAAGCCTGTTTCTGAAGATGTTTCTTTTTTTAATGTTTTATTGCTAAAGGGAACATTCCCTCTCCCCCACCACACACTTTGTATTCAGTTCCACACATGTAACTGGATGTGTTTCAGGTGCCAGTGGCAGGCAAGGAAAATTGGAAGTGAAATCTCAAACTCCGGTACGATATGTTGTGAAAAAAGACAAGCCAGCCCACAGTCTGCGGCTAATGTTTGAAATGCACTAATTCGAGGTGTTAATAGCTGTCTGCTTGTTCCTTGCATTAAGATGCCATGGCAGCGGTGGGGAACCTTTTCATGTTGGAATGCCGCGTTAAGTTAGCTGTAACTTAATAAGGCCACAACCAAGAAACTTCAATTAGATACACTTCAAAATGTACATTATTTTGTAAAAATCTAACTGCTATGAAAAACTGCTATCAAGAAAATGAAAAATATTTGTTAATTCTAAAGTTAACTAACCTTTTAATGACTTTGTTGTGACTGCGTTTTGTGGGAAATAATTTGAATATGTGGTTGCAACATGGAGGTAAGCAGTTTCAGCTGATCTTCTAGATGGGTATCTGTCATTTGTGACCTTAAGAGGGTCTTGATTTGGCTTAGGTAGGAGAATGTAGATTTGCAGCAATAAGTAGTTGAAAAGCAAGATTGCATTTTTCCATATTTCAATTGGATCTTTCTTAGCATCAAATAAGGACTTTAAAATGTCATCTTCTGAGATCTCAATCAATTCCATCTGTAGTTCTTTAGGAGCCTTGGAGACAACAACTAGGTGAGGTTGAAATGCTAATTTGAGTGTGATGTTATGATTCTCAAAGTCAGTGAACCTTTCATTTTGTTCTTTAATTAATAAGTCTATAACAGCTGTGTATTCTTCACATGATTTGCATGAATCCTCGTGCTCATCAATGGCCTTCGCTAACTGTGTAAAATGTTCATTCGAAATTTCATTTTCAAGAAGATTTTTGAAAAAAGATAGCTTTTTTCGAAATGCTTGGATTTTTTTCCACATATCATATTTAGACTTAGTTTTACCTTGCAAAGAAACATTCATTTTGCTCTGACATGATATCACACAAAAATGCAGTATTTCTATAGAAATCTTATTTCAATAATTCACTTTGCTGATTCTGTTTCCCAAACAGAAACATAGGATCAACTTTGAGATCCGCATTCTTCTGAAGACCAGACAACGGGCATTCATATCTGATGATACAGTGGTCTACAAGAAGTCCAGATAAGACCTTGGTAAGGCCATCAAAAAGGCCAAAAGGGACTTCTGCTCCAAGCTGCAGGATGAGACAAATGCATGGCAGCTGTGGCGGGGCCTGAATGCAATCACATCCTACAAGGCGAAATCAGGAGGCAGCTCGAATGTCGGCGAAACATCACTCCCTGATGAGCTCAATGCGTTTTACACACGCTTTGATAGGGAGAACACCGATGTGCCTTCCCGAGCTCCCATTCGCTGTGATGGTATTTCAGTCTCAGTCACAGAGGCTGACTTCAGGAAATCCTTCAAAGGGGTGAACCCTCGAAAAGCGCCTGGACCTGATGGTATACCTGGTCGTGTTCTAAAAACCTGTGCGGACCAACTGGCTGGAGTTTTTACGGACATTTTCAACCTCTCACTTCTGAGGTCTGAGGTCCCCACCTGCTTCAAAAGGGCATCAATTATACCAGTGCCCAAGAAGAACAAGGTGACTTGCCTCAATGACTATCGACCTGTGGCACTAACGCCTGTGGTTATGAAGTGCTTCGAGAGGTTGATCATGGTCTGACCTCGATAAAAATCAACTCTGACCTCGATAAAAACCTGGACCCACTGCAGTTCGCTTACCGCCACAACAGATCAACAGTGGATGCGATCTCGCTGGCTTTCCACTCCGCTCTGGACCACTTGGACATCAAAAACTCATATGTCAGGCTGTTATTCATCGATTACAGCTCAGCATTTAATACTATCATCCCCTCCAAGCTGGTTACCAAACTCGCAGAACTGGGTCTCTGCGCATTCCTCTGCAATTGGATCCTCGACTTCCTCATTCACTGACCATAGTCTGTTCGTATTGGTGGAAATGTGTCAGACTCGATAACAATCAGCATGGGAGCACCTCAAGGCTGTGTGCTCAGCCCCCTGCTGTACGCACTCTGTACTCATGACTGCGTAGCCAGTCATAGTGCGAACTCCATCATCAACTTCGCTGACGACACCACTGTTGTGGGACGTATCACTGATGGGGATGAGTTGGAGTACAGAAGAGAGATCGAGCAACTGTCCATATGGTGCCAGCACAATAACCTGGCCCTCAACACCAGCAAAACCAAGGAACTGATTCTGGACTTTGGAAGGAGTAGGATGGAGACCCGCAGTCCCGTTTATATCAACGGGTCGATGGTTGAAAGGGTCAAGAGCTTCAAATTCCTCGGCGTACACATCTCTGAAGATCTTTCCTGGTGCGAGGACACTGATGCAATTATCAAGAAAGCACATCAGCTCCTCTACTTCCAGAGAAGATTACGGAGAGTCGGTTTGTCAAGGAGGACTCTCTCTAACTTCTACAGATGCACAGTAGAGAGCTTGCTGACCGGTTGCATCGTGGCTTGGTTCGGCAACTTGAGCACTTTGGAGAGGAAAAGACTACAAAAAGTAGTAAGCACTGCCCAGTCCATCATCGGCTCTGACCTTCCTTCCATCGAGGGGATTTATCGCAGTCGCTGCCTCAAAAAGGCTGGCAGTATCATCAAGGACCCACACCATCCTGACCACACACTAGGTAGAAGGTACAGGAGCCTGAAGACTGCAACGACCAGGTTCAGGAATAGCTACTTCCCCACAGCCATCAGGCTATTAAACCTGGCTTGGATAAAACTCTGAACATTAATAACCCATTATCTGTTATTTGCACAATATCAGTTTATTTATTCATGTGCGTATAAATTTATATAATGGTATATTGGCACACTGATCTGTTTTGTAGTCAATGCCTACTATGTTCTGTTGTGCTGAAGCAAAGCAAGAATTTCATTTTCCTATCAGGGACACATGACAATAAACCCACTTGAACTTGAACTGTTCTTCATGAAATTTAACTATCTGTTCTCACAAAGATAAAAATGTTGCTTACACCTTGCCCCTGCGATAGCCAACGCACTTTACAATGATACGGCAAGTCCACACTGAATGCCTCATCGTCCAACTTTAGCATATTACGAAACTGACGATGTAGTGTTGCATTTGCATGAATATAGTTAACAATACTTATAACTTGTTGCAAAGTGTCACTTAAAATAGTAGATTTGGCCGAGATTTTGTAAGATGTAAGATAGAATAAAAAGAAATGAGAGCATCTGGATCGGATAATACCTTTTCTATCTGTGCAATAAACCCTTCATGTTTTCCTGTCATGGAAGGTGCACCATCTGTGCATACACTAACCAAATCTTGTCCGGCTTCACGACATTTATCTTTAAAGTTGTTGAAGAAATCTATTCCGCGTGTTCTATCCGTAAGAGTGCTGAAAGCGAGTAACTCTTCACAGCAAAAAAAATCTTCTGTTATGGCCCGAATGAAGTATAAAACCTGCGCCAAGTCAGTAGTATAAGTTGATTCATCCAAAGTGATTGAATGATATATATTTACTTTTTGGAGTATTGCGTGGTTGTTCTGTTAGGTTGAGGGCGAATTCATGCTGCCGATCAGTTATAGTTCTCCTTGGAAAAGATTGTTTACACTTTGAAACCTTATCAGGCTCAAAGCATCCTACAACTTTGATAATGCATTACTTTATGATTTCTAGGTCGCTAAATGGCTTCCCTTCTCCCCCCCCCCCCCCCCCGAGTATAGAAGCTACTTTATAAGTCACTTCAGTAACATTATTTCCGGGTCTAGCCCAATCCTCATTAAAAACTATTTTTTCTTCCTTCAGTGTTCTCTTGGTTTTCTTTGACATGATGGGCTGTTAAACATAGAAACATAGAAAATAGGTGCAGGATGAGGCTATTCAGCCCTTCGAGTCAGCACCGCCATTCATTGTGATCATGGCTGATTGTCCGCAATCAATAACCCGTGCCTGCCTTCTCCACATATCCCTGGACTCCACTAGCCCCTACAGCTCTATCTAACACTCTCTTAAATCCATCCAGTGATTTGGCCTCCACCGCCCTCTGTGGCAGGGAATTCCATAAATTAACAACTCTCTGGGTAAAAAATGTTTTTTCTCACCTCAGTCATAAATGACCTCCCCTTTATTCTAAGACGGTGGCCCCTGGTTCTGGACTCACCCAACATTGGGAACATTTTTCCTGCATCTAGCTTGCCCAGTCGTTTTATAATTTTATATGTTTCTATAAGATTTTTCCCCTCATCCTTCTAAACTCCAGGCCTAGTCTTTTCAACCTTTCCTCATATGACAGTCCAGCCATCCCAGGGATCAATCTCGTGAACCTATGCTGCGTTGCCTCAATCACAAGGATGTCCTTCCTCAAATTAGCAGACCAAAACTGTACACAATACTCCAGATGTGATCTCACCAGAGCCCAATACAACTGCAGAAGAACCTCTTTACTCCTGTACTGAAATCCTCTTGTTATGAAGGCCAACATTCCATTAGCTTTCTTCATTGCCTGCTGTACCTGCACGCCAACTTTCAGTGACTAGTGTACAAGGACACCCAGGTCTCGTTGTACCTCCCCCTAATCTAACCCCATTGAAATAATAATCTGCCTCCTTGTTTTTGCCGCCAAAGCGGATAACCTCACATTTATCTATATTATACTGCATCTGCCACGCATCTGCCCACTCACTCAACCTGTCCAGGTCCCCCTGCAACCTCCTAACATCCTCTTCACAGTTCACACTGCCACCCAGCTTTGTGTCATCCACAAACTTGCTAGCGTTGCTCCTAATTCCCTCTTCCAAATCATTTATATATATGGTAAACAGTTGCGGCCCCAACACCGAGCCTTGCGGCACTCCACTCGCCACTGCCTGCCATTCTGAAAAGGACCCGTTCACTCCTACTCTTTGCTTCCAGTCTGCCAACCAATTTTCTATCCATGTCAACACCCTACCCCCAATACCATGTGCTCTAATTTTAGTCACCAGTCTCCCGTGCGGGACCTTTTCAAAGGCTTTCTGAAAGTCTAGATACACTACATCCACTGGCACCCCTTGGTTCTTGGTTACTTGGTCCTCCAAAATATTCCAACTGGAATTTAAACTGGAGGTGGTGAAGGGAGGGGTTTAGCCAGAGAGGGTTATTGGGAAGAAAGTGCCACTTTAAATTTAGTTGCATCTGGCTGGGCAACCGTGGCTTGGTGGAGATTATTCCGTGCTTTAATAGTGCGTGGAAAGAACGAATTGCTGTACACATCTGTCTTTGAGGCTGGGACCACAAATTGGATCGAATGTCCTCGCCTGCTCCTAATTGGTTTGGGGTTGGTGTAGGTCTTGTGATCTATGTCTAGCTGACCATTTAACATTTTGTAAAAACAGGTCAAACGATGAGCTTCACGCCTGTCTTGGAGAGGGTTCCACCCCAGAGAATTCAGAAGTTTGGTGACACTCGCTTCTCTCTCGTAGGTGTTAGTAACAAATCGAGCGGCCTGTCTTTGGACACGTTCGATGGATGAAATGTTTTTATCTGTGTATGGGTCCCAAGCTGCAACTGCGTAGTCCAGATGAGGTCTAACAAGGGTGAAATACAGCTTCTCCTTGACAGAAGCTGAACAATGATGGAAGTTGCGCCTCAGGAAGTTTAGGACACCTGTTGCTTTCACTGTTACATGATGAGTCTGACCTTCATCCATTTTACTTGTCACATCCTCCAGAAGATTAGTCAAGCAGACAAAATAGTCAAACAAATATGCTGTTTAAGTATTCTCAAATTCAACTTCAAACGGAAAGCCACGTGCTATCAAAAGTTGATAAGAGTGAAGACTGGACGGCCAGCGGACTCTCCCTGACATTTTCCCTCTCGTCAACTAGTCTCGGGCGGTGGTGGCGTCAGTCAGGTAGGGAGGTTACCGTACATTCTAGAGTCGCATTAGAAGGAAATAATGAGCATGTGTTAAAATAGCCCTCATGGTTTACTAATATTTTAATTGTGGCCGTCAGTCGGGGAGGATTATTTCATTGAATCTTCTTTTACTCTTTGGTATTTTAAATACGTTCATTTTAATGCTAAATTCAGAACATGGATTAGTTTGCCTAATGCCATTCCAGAAGAACTCACATAATTAAAAAGATCACGTAATATTTTCAAAGATTTAGATGTTTGTTTGATAAAATAGTAATCCCATGTAACCAAGAATATCTTGACTATCAACCACTTTTTTATGTGTTAGTAGACGAGAGAAGTAGACAAAATAAACCTTGAGTATTATGTGCATATGTTCGAAATGTAAAATTTTTCGACAACAGACATCAGGCAGCGCCTTTACTTTCTGAGGAGGCTCAAAAAAGCCCACCTGTCCCCCCAGATCCTGACGAACTTTTACCGCTGCACCATTGAAAGCATCCTGACCACCTGCTTTACGGTATGGTACAGCAGCTGCACCGTGGCAGACAGGAAGGCACTACAACGGGTGGTGAAAACCTCCCAGTACATCATCGGTGCCCCGCTCCCTGCCATGGATGCCCTCCACCGAAAACGGTGCCTGAAGCGGGCCAGGAAGATCACCAAGGATCCCTCACACCCTAACCATGGACTGTTTGCCCTCCTACAATCAGGGAGGCGGTACAGGAGCCTCAGGTCCCGCACCAGTAGGACGAAGGACAGCTTCTTCAACTACACCATCAGACTGCTGAACTCGGAGTCCCGCTGATAGATTTGTCTGCACCCTGTATTTATTTATTTTCCGTATTTACCACTGCACTCTGTATTTATTTTTCTATATCGCTATCACTACGAACGACGCTAAACTGCATTTCGTTGTACCTATACTTGTATTTGTGCAATGACATTAAACTTGAATTGAATTGAATTGAATTGAATGCCATCTGAGTTTTTTAGGCAGATTAACAAAGATGCTATATCATCATAAGCAAAGATACTATGGCAAAGGAAGTTGTGATCCATGCTCTGCATGAACTTGGCCTAACTGTACCCTCTGAAACCTACTTGCTCTGTGAACTCTGAAGGTCTGAAGGTGTAATCAAGCAAATACGACTTCCCGATCAGTTATCCAAGCTTGCTGATAGGATCCAGTTGAACGGCAGGTGAGAAGTCATTGTTCATTGGAAACAAAAATGATTGTTTTTTACATACCAAATAATGACTGGTGGAAAAAATGCAGCTTCAACAAGACTGAATTATTTTCCGAGTATTTTGATCACTATTTTGACATTTAATTTTACTGGAAATTATGAATTATTTTGTTGAAAGGGCCAGCAAAGCACACCGCCCTTCTCAATAGACAATAGATGTTGGAGTAGGCCATTCGGTCCTTCGAGCCAGCACCGCCATTTAATGTGATCATGGCTGAGCATCCCCAATCAGTACCCCGTTCCTGTCTTCTCCCCATATCCCCTGACTCCGCTATTTTTAAGAGCCCTATCTAGCTCTCTCTTGAAAGCACCCAGAGAACCTGCCTCCACCGCCCTCTGAGACAGAGAATTCCACAGACTCGCCATTCTCTGTGAGAAAAAGTGTTTCCTCGTCTCCGTTCTAAATGGCTTACTCCTTATTCTTAAACTGTGGCCCCTGGTTCTGGACTCCCACAACATCGAGAACATGTTTCCTGCCTCTAGTGTGTCCAAGCCCTTAACAATCTTATATGTTTCAATGAGATCCCCTCTCATTCTTCTAAACTCCAGAGTGTACAAGCCCAGCCGCTCCATTCTCTCAGCATTTGACAGTTCCTCCATCCCGGGAATCAACCTTGTAAACCTACACTGCGCTCCATCAATAGCAAGAATGTCCTTCCACAAATTAGGGGGCCAGAACTGCACACAATACTCCAGGTGTGGTCTCACTAGGGCTCTGTACAACTGCAGAAGGAGCTGCATCTTGCTCCTCTATAATCTTTGCTTGCAACTGCTCTGTAGCTTTGGAGCAGATTACACAGTGGGAGATCGAGAGACAAAGATTATACAGAAGCCTAGTTTCCCAATGATGTAGACGCCATAGTCGACGCCATCTCTGGTCCGCTAATATAAACAGGGTCTGATCAAGAACAGTCAACATGGATTTGTGCCTGGAAGGTCATGTTTGACAAACCTTCTTGAATTTTTTGAAGAGGTTACTAGGGAAATTGATGAGGGTAAAGCAGTGGATGTTGTCTATATGGATTTCAGTAAGGCCTTTGACAAGGTTCCCCATGGAAGGTTGGTTAAGAAGGTTCAATCTTTGGGTGTTAATGGTGGAGTAGCAAGATGGATTCAACAGAGGCTGAATGGGAGATGCCAGAGAGGAATGGTGGATGGCTGTTTGTCAGGTTGGAAGCCGGTGACCAGTGGGGTGCCTCAGGGATCGGTGTTGGGTCCACTGTTGTTTGTCATGTACATCAATGATCTAGATGATGGGGTGGAAAATTGGATAAGTAAGTATGCAGATTATACTAAGATAGGGGGTGCTGTGGATAATGAAGTAGATTTTCAAAGTCTTTAGAGAGATTTGGGGCATTTGGAAGAGTGGGCTGAAAGATGGCAGATGGAGTTTAATGCTGATAATTGTGAGGTGCTACATCTTGGCAGGACAAATCAAAATAGGACGTACATGGTAAATCGTAGGGAATTGAGGAATGCTGTGGAACAGAGGGATCTAGGAATAACTGTGCATAGTTCCCTGAAGGTGGAATTGCTTGTAGATAGGGTGGTAAAGAAAGCTTTTGGTGTGCTGGCCTTTATAAATCAGAGCATTGAATAGGGAATAGGAGTAGGGAAGTAATGTTAAAATTGTACAAGGCATTGGTAAGACCAATTCTGGACTATGGTGTACAATTTTGGTCGCCTAATTATAGGAAGGATGTCAATAAAATAGAGAGAGTACAGAGATTTACTAGAATGTTGCCTGGGTTCCAGCAACTAAGTTATAGAGATAAGTTGAACAAGTTAGGTCTTTATTCTTTGGAGCACAGAAGGTTAAGGGGGGGGGACTTGATTGAGGTCTTTAAAATGATGAAAGGGATAGACAGAGTTGATGTGGATAAGCTTTTCCCATTGAGGGTAGGAAAGATTCAAACAAGAGGGCATGACATGGGAATTAAGGGACAGAAGTTTCGGGGTAACATGAGGGGGAACTTCTTTACTCAGAGAGTGGTGGCTGTGTGGAATTATCTTCCAGCAGAAGTGGTGGAGGCAGGATCGATTTTAACATTTAAAAGTAAAGTGGATAGGTATATGGACGGGAAGGGAATGGAGGGGTATGGTGTGAGTGCAGGTAGATGGGACTAGGGGAAAATAAATGGTCGGCACGGACTGGAAGGGCAGAGAAGGCCTGTTTCCGTGTGTAATTGTTATATGGTTATATGGTTATAATATGGCGTGGACAATCACACATGTGATACTACGCCTTTTCCACTGAGTGGCGCATGCTCCTCTATAATCTTTGCTTCAGACTTCAATGATCTTTGGACTCCACCTTCCCCTAGATACGTCACCAGACCCTTGCTCCGCCCCCCGAGCGACGTCACTGCGACCCCGCTCCCCCACTTCGCTCCCTTTCTTGCGACGTCGCACGTCACGCATCCCCGCCCCGTTGAGCGTCTTCCCAGGCCCCGCCTCTCCGTCTGACGTCAGTATCGTCCCATTAAGCGACGTCACTTGTCCCCGCCCCCTAGCGAGGGCGACCCTGGAGGATAACGTCACCGCGTCGTCTTCCCGCTCCTCCCACTCTTTCTCTGATGACGTCGCGACGTCACGATTCACCGCCCCCTATCTTTGCTAGGGTCTATAGGATGCTGTATGCTATCGGATCTTTGTTTGCTAGGGTCGTCCCCAGACCGCGCCCCTCTATTGACGTCACTGTGTCCCGCACTCGCAGAGAATAACGTCACCGTATCGTCACCACCCTCTCGGGACGTCGCTCGTCCCCACCCCCTTGAGGACGACGTCACCGCGTCGCCGCCCTTCAAGGGACGTCATTTGTCCCCGCCCCTGGAAAACGGCGTCTTCACGTCCCCGGAGCGGCGTCCGTGAGCCCCCCCCCTCCTCATGCCATGACGTCATTTGTCCCCGCCCCTGGGCTGACGTTTTTGAGACTCCTCCCCCTCCGCGGACGTCAGTGAGACGACGGGGGCGCCGCCATGACGGGGGGAGGGGAGGAGGTGAGTTGATCAATAATGTGATAAACTGTGGATAAATAATGACACACAGTGTTATATCGTCACAGATATAATCACACAGATATACACTGAGGCAGTGGGGAGGAGGAGGTGGTGATCAATAATGTGACACCTGCTGAACCTTCTGAATTTGTAGTCGGCAGCGCAGTGCTCTGCATATCGCCAACTTGGTGCATATTAACATGCTGTTAGTGCCTCATTAAAACTGTAGTGAAGGTGATTTAACTATATTGTTGTCTGGTTTAAACTGTGTATAGGGGGGTTGCACGTAAGGTCACTGGGTCAAAGGGCTTGACGTGCGGAGCCGCTCAATCCATCTGGAGGACATCCGTAACTTCCGATATGTGTTGTTAATGCAAGAAACTACGTTAACAACCGCCAAAAATGTTGAATTTTTGCGCTGTAAAAAAATTGTGGAAGTCGGGGTAAGCATGAGAGACATGTACCCAACTTCAGAATTCCAAAAGTGAAGCGAAATGAAGGTAAAGAGAAGCGAGAGGTGAAGGGACAACAACAGCTAAAGTGCTTGGCAAACATTGTCTGTGCAGAGTGTTAAAGAAGGAACTGCAGATGCTGGAGAATCGAGGGTTACACAAAAAGCTGGAGAAACTCAGCGGGTGCAGCAGCATCTAAGGGGCGAAAGGGGTGCAGATATCGGAATTGAAAATATTGGGAATTATCGCGTTTGCTCACTGCATTTCATCAACAGTAAGGCATCAGTTGTGTTTTTTCTTGATTCCTTTGGTATCTAAAATGTCTCAGAAGTGATAAATCTGGATGTAAATATTGCTTCAGAGGCGTTTTCTTTTTGTACGTAAAAACACTCTCGAGAACCATAGGCGATTACAAAAATGTACAGCCGGATTTATCACTTCTGAAACTTTTTAGATGCTAAAGGAATCAAGAAAAAACACAAATAATGCCTTGATGAAATGCAGTGAGTAAACGGCCAATGTTCGCCAAGCACTCTGGCTGTTGTTGGCCCTTCAGCTCTCACTTCTATCTACCATCATTTCTCCTCACTTTTGGAATTCTGAAGTAGGCTAAATGTCTCTCATGCTTATCCCGATTTCCATAATTTTTTACAGTGCAAAAATTGACAATTTCAGTGGGTTTTAACGGGCCCGCTACGCTGGAAACAATGGTCAGTGCTTATCTGCAGTTCATCGCGTGGACTCCACTTGGCGTAGCGTAGCAACAGTACGGGTCATGGGTCGTGACCCGACTGCCATGAAACCTCCCTATAAATAATCACACAGTGGGGATCTTACCACTGGCCACACCTTCCCATATCCTTCCCTTTCCGCAGAGACCGCTACCTCCGTAACTCCCTGGTCAATTTGTCCCTTCCCACCCAAACTTCCCCCTTCCTGGCACCTTCCCTTGAAACCGCAGGAAATGCCACACTTGTCACTTCACTTCCCCCCTCGACTCCATCCAAGGACCCAAACAGTCTTTCCAGGTGAGGCAGAGGGGCAACAGTTTCAGAATAAGGGATAGACCATTTAGAACTGAGACGAGGATAAACGTTTACACACAGAGAGTTGTGAGTCTGTGGCAGTCTCTGCCCTGAAAAGGCAATGGAGGCCGACTCATTGGATACATTCATAAGCGAGTTAGATCGAGCTCTTAGGGCGAAGGGAATCAAGGAATACGGGGAGAAGGCAGGAACGGGGTTCTGATTGCGGATGATCACAGTGAATGGTGGTACTGGGTCCACGGGGCGAATGGCCCTACTCCTGCACCTTTTATCTATCTATCCATGTAGCCGTGTTATATAATCACACAGAAATATTATGGTGGATAAATCAATCATGGATCGCAAACAGTTACACCATGTAAATCACTCACAGACAGATACACACACACAGTTACAGAGAGAAAGAGTTACATTGTGTAATATGATCACTCGCACACACATATCATCACAGTTATAGAGGAGGGGTCAAGACCCTTCTTCAGACTGGTCAGGGATCAGGGAAACGAGAGATATAGACGGTGAATTTTCTCAATTCTGTTAACCCTGGCTGCCTCCTCCCCTTCCCACCTCTCCCTCAGCCCTTGGGCCCTGGCATTCCTTCTCTCTCTATCTCTCCCCCACCCAAGTCACACTAGCTTCTCATTTTCAGACTACAAACAGCTTACAATGGCCTGTTTCCTTTATCATCGATACTTTTTTGCATATCTTTCATTCATTGTTCTTTATCTCTCCACATCAGAGGGGGTACAGAGAAGATTCACCAGACTGATTCCTGGGATGTCAGGACTTTCATGTGAAGAAAGATTGCATAGACTCGGCTTGTACTCGCTGGAATTTAGAAGATTGAGGGGGGATCTTATAGAAACTTACAAAATTTTTAAGGGGTTGGACAAGCTAGATGCTGGAAGATTGTTCCCGATATTGGGGGAGCCCAGATCAAGGGGTCACAGTCTAAGGATAAGGGGGAATTCCTTTAGGGCCGAGATGAGGAAAACATTCTTTACACAGAGAGTGGTGAGTCTCTGGAATTCTCTGCCACAGAAGGTAGTTGAGGCCAGTTCATTGGCTATATTTAAGAGGGCGTTAGATGTGGCACTTGTGGCTAAACGAATCAGGGGGTATGGAGAGAAGGCAGGTACGGGATACTGAGTTGGATGATCAGCCATGATCACATTGAATGGCGGTGCAGGCTCGAAGGGCTGAATGGCCTACTCCTGCACCTATTTTTCTATGTTTCTATCACCGTCTATATCTCTCGTTTCCCTGATCCCTGACCAGTCTAAAGAAGGGTCTCGACCCGAAACGTCGCCTATCTCCTTTGCTCCTTAGATGCTGCTGCACCCGCTGAGTTTCTCCAGCTTTTTGTGTAACCCTCATCACAGAGTTATACTGGTTAAAGATGGTTACACTGTGGATAAAACACTCACAGATACACAGAGAGGGAGAGAGAGAGAGAGTTACATAATCACTCACAGACACACACACACAGATCATCTCAGTTAAGCTGGTTAAAGATGGTTACACTGGATAAAATACACAGATACACAGAGATACTGTACCTCATCAATGATCGCACACTCACAATGAGATAATCATTGGGTACATCAATAATGTGTTAATGATGGATAAACTGTATAAAGCACTGATTATTACATCAATAATCACTCAGATACGCTGAGATAATGGGGAGGTTGTGAGGTTATTATCACTATGTTATATAAACTGTGTTATATACTCTACAACACTCTGATTGTACTGCGATTAGACACGCAATGATGGTTAAACTGATGATTCCATGATCTTATGAAGCATTTCTCCCCCTCTCTCCCTCTCAATCTCTCTCACTCCCTCTCTCTCCATCTCTCTCCCTCTCTCTCCCTCCCCATCTCCCTTTCCCTCCCACTCTCTCTCCCTCTCCATCTCTCCATCTCTCTCCCCCCTCTCCCTCTCTCTCTTTCTCTCCCTCCCCCCATCTCCCTTTCTCTCGCCCTCTCTCTCTCTCCATCTCCATCTCTCTCCCTCTCTCTCTCCCCATCTCCCTTTCTCTCTCCCTCTCACTCTCCTCTCCCTCTCATTTCTCCCTCCCCCTTTCTCCCTCTCTCTCCCTTCTCCCCCCCCTCTCCATTTCTCCCCCCCTTCTCCCTCTCCCTCTCTTTCCCTCTTTCCCCAGAGGCAGAGAGGGGGAGGAGGAGAGGAGGGGGCATTGCAGAGGGAGGGGACACCTCCTGCCAATGACCCGTCTCTACCTGCGACCCCTGGAGTGCGAGGGGAGAGTTCGGAGGTGGCGGGGAGAGCAGCGGGAAAACAAGGAAGCATTGTAGTCTGCCCACGGCAGGTAAGGAGAGGGAGGGAGGGAGGGAATGAGTGTGAGAAGGTTTGAGAGAGGAGAGGGAGGAAGGGAGGGAGACGGAGGGAGAGAATGAGCATGTGAAGAAGTTTGAGAAAGTTTTGGAAAGTTGGAGTGAGGAGAGGGGGGAGGGAGGGAGAGAGATGAAGTGAGAATGAAGGGGGAGGGTGAGAGAGGGAGGGGAGGATTGAGGGAATTAGTGTGAGAGAGTTTGAGAACGTTTTGGAAAGTTTGAGACGGAGGGGGGGACGGAGGGAGGGAATGAGTGCGTGAGAAAGTTCGAAAGAGAGGGGGGAGGGTTAGGGAGGGAGAGACTTGGTGGGCTGAAGGAATGCGATGTATCTCTAAACTCTCTCTCTCTCTCTCTCTCTGTCCCTCCCTCCCTCCCTCCCTCTCCTCTTTCCCAAACTTTCAAAAACTTCCTCCAATGTTTTCACACTCATTTCCTCCCCCCCCTCCCCCTCCCCCCCCCCCCCCCCCACAGAGGGGGAATCCTGTGCTAAAGTTCATTAGGAATGTGCCGTGGGAATTTGGAGAAGTGAAAGCAGATTATGTCTTGGGCCAGACTACTGTCGCTCTGTACCTCAGGTATTGTCCCTCTCTCTCCCCTTCGCTCTCTCCCCCCTCTCTCTCCCCCCTCTCTCTCCTCCCTCACACTGACCCCCTCTCTCTCAGCCCCTCTCTCTCCCCCCTCTCTCTCTCCCCCCTCCATCCTCATCCCTCTCTCCCATCTCCCTCTCTCTCCCTCTCTCCCACCCACTGTCCCCTCTCTCTCCCCCCTCTTCCTTTCACCTCCCCTCTTTCCTATCCTCCTCTCTTCTCAAGTCAAGTCAAAGTCAAACAAACTTTATTGTCATTTAGAAATTCATTGATATATGCAGTTCCAAACGAAATTCCGTTGCATTTGGCTCCCTGTGCAACACGATAATTAACAGAAGGATAAACATGGATAAAATGGATAAATAGACAATGGTGGCAGCCCATTACATGGCATTCAGGAGTCTGATGGCTCGTGGGAAGAAGCTGTTGCAGAACCTTGATGTTCTGCTCCTTATGCTACGATATATTTTGCCCGAGGGCAGCAGAGTGAACAGTCCGTGATGGAGATGTGTGGGGTCTTTTATAATACTGCTGGCCTTAGACACGCAACGTTTGGTCACAATGTCCCCGAGTGAGGGGAGAGAGGTCCCGATGATTTTTTCCGCTGTCCTCACCGCTCTCTGCACGGACTTCCAGTTGGAAGCTTTACAGTCCCCAAACCAGACAGAGATACAACTGGTCAAAATACTCTCTATGGTGCCCCTGTAGAAAGTGGTGAGGATGGGATGGGGGAGGTGAGCTCTTCTCATCCGGCGCGGAAAGTGCAACCACTGCTGCGCTCTCTTAACTGTTGATGAGATGTTATTCGACCAGGTCAGACTATTAGTGATCTGCACCCCCAGGAACTTAGTGCTACTGACCACCTCCACATCGCTGTCATTGATGTAAAGTGGTGTGGGACTGTGCCAGTTTTTCCCGAATTCGATGATGACCGCCTTTGTTTTTTCGACATTCAGGATCAGGTTGTTCGTATTGCACCAGTCGTTTCACCACCTCCCTGTAAGCCAGCTCATTGTCGTCCCTGATGAGGCCCAACACTGTTGTGTCATCTGCGTTCTCCTCTCACCCCCTCTCTCTCAACCCTCTCTCTCACCCCATCTCTCTCACTCCCCTCTCTCTCCCTCCTCTCTGTTCCCCCCTCTCTCTTCCCCCTCTCTCCTTCCTTTTGTCAAATCTGCACACTGTGGACGGCTCGATTGTAATCATGTACTCGACTAAGTGGACCAGTTGGGTCCCAGTAACATGTTCCCCAACACAATATTCCACCACTCACCCGTTCTCCCAACGGAACCCGTTCCTCCAATGCAATATTCCACCACTCACCCATAGCCCCTAACTGCGCAGGCCCGGCTGACGGGTTCCCATTGTGACGCCCCTGATCCCCCCCCCCCCCCCCCCACTCTCCACCCCATTCACCCATCACGGTTCTCCAGCGGTGCAGCCATTGCCGCCCATTGTGTTCCGATTGTGACGTCAAACACACAGGTATCACTGCGCAGGCGCAGCTGCCGGGCAGGGCAAGTGGAAAAGGGATTTATTAAATCCCTCCCTCTCCCCCCCCTCGTCCCCCCTCTCTCTCCCCTCTCTCTCCCCCTCCCTCCCTCTCTGCCTCTCTCCCGCTCTCTCTCCCCCCCTTCTCTCTCCCCCCTTCTCTCTCCCCCTTCTCTCTCCCCCACTTCTCTCTCCCCCCCTCTCTCTCCCCCCCTCTCTCTCCCCCCCCTCTCTCTCCCCCCCTCTCTCTGCCCCCCTCTCTCTCCCCCCCTCTCCCTCCCCCCCCCTCTCTCTGCCCCCCCTCTCTCTCCCCCCCCTCTCTCCCCCGCTCTCTCCCCCCCCTCTCTCCCCCCCTCTCTCCCCCCCTCTCTCCCCCCCCTCTCTCCCCCCTCTCTCCCCCCCTCTCTCCCCCCCTCTCTCCCCCCCTCTCTCCCCCCCCCTCTCTCCCCCCCCTCTCCCCCCCCCTCTCTCCCCCCCTCTCTCTCCCCCCCTCTCTCTCCCCCCCTCTCTCTCTCCCCCCTCTCTCTCTCCCCCC
>CAUPSL010000526.1:65000-68156 GCA_963514005.1 Raja brachyura
TCTGTCCCCTCTCTCTCTCCACCCTCTCTCTCTCCGCCCTCTCTCTCTCCGCCCTCTCTCTCTCTCCACCCTCTCTCTCTCCGCCCTCTCTCTCCCCACCCTCTCTCTCTCTCCGCCCTCTCTCTCTCCCCACCCTCTCTCTCTCTCCGCCCTCTCTCTCTCTCCGCCCTCTCTCTCTCTCCGCCCTCTCTCTCTCTCCACCCTCTCTCCGCCCTCTCTCTCCCCACCCTCTCTCTCTCTCCGCCCTCTCTCTCTCCCCACCCTCTCTCTCTCCCCACCCTCTCTCTCTCCCCACCCTCTCTCTCCCCACCCTCTCTCTCCCCACCCTCTCTCTCTCCGCCCTCTCTCTCTCTCCGCCCTCTCTCTCCCCACCCTCTCTCTCTCTCCGCCCTCTCTCTCTCCGCCCTCTCTCTCCCCACCCTCTCTCTCCACCCTCTCTCTCTCCGCCCTCTCTCTCTCTCCACCCTCTCTCTCTCTCCACCCTCTCTCTCTCCGCCCTCTCTCTCCCCACCCTCTCTCTCTCTCCGCCCTCTCTCTCCCCACCCTCTCTCTCTCTCCGCCCTCTCTCTCTCCGCCCTCTCTCTCTCTCCGCCCTCTCTCTCCCCACCCTCTCTCTCCCCACCCTCTCTCTCCCCACCCTCTCTCTCCCCACCCTCTCTCTCTCTCCGCCCTCTCTCTCTCTCCGCCCTCTCTCTCTCCGCCCTCTCTCTCCCCACCCTCTCTCTCCCCACCCTCTCTCTCCCCACCCTCTCTCTCTCTCCGCCCTCTCTCTCTCTCCGCCCTCTCTCTCTCCGCCCTCTCTCTCCCCACCCTCTCTCTCTCTCCGCCCTCTCTCTCCCCACCCCCTCTCTCTCTCCGCCCTCTCTCTCTCCGCCCTCTCTCTCTCCGCCCTCTCTCTCTCCACCCTCTCTCTCTCTCCCCTCTCTCTCCCCCCCTCTCTCTTCCCCTCTTTAAACTAACCAAAACTAAACCTCTCTCCTTTTCCTCTCTCTCCCTCCTCTCCCCCACTCTCTCTCCCCCTTCTATCTCTAAACTATACCCCCTCCCCTCTCTCCCCCACTCTCTCCCCTATCTCTCTCCACTCTCTATCTCTAAACTAAACTACTCCCTCTCCCCCTTCCCCTCTCCCTCTCCCTCCCCCTTCCTCTCCCCCTCTCCCTCTCCCTCCCCCTTCCTCTCCCCCTCTCCCTCTCCCTCCCCCTTCCTCTCCCCCTCTCCCTCTCCCTCCCCCTTCCTCTCCCCCTCTCCCTCTCCCTCCCCCTTCCTCTCCCCCTCTCCCTCTCCCTCCCCCTTCCTCTCCCCCTCTCCCTCTCCCTCCCCCTTCCTCTCCCCCTCTCCCTCTCCCTCCCCCTTCCTCTCCCCCTCTCCCTCTCCCTCCCCCTTCCTCTCCCCCTCTCCCTCTCCCTCCCCCTTCCTCTCCCCCTCTCACTCTCCCTCCCCCTTCCTCTCCCCCTCTCACTCTCCCTCCCCCTTCTCTCTCTCTCTCCCCACTTCTCTCAGGAGATGAATTGAACTTGGTGTTGAGTTTAGCACAGACTCTGTGGGCCGAAGGGCCTGTTTCTGTTCCGTTCTGTTCGATAATCTCAGTCCCCACAATAATGACAAGATTCTATTCAGCATGGATTTGAAGACATTTTATTTTCGATGCTCTCAAAACAAGGATCTCGGAGCGCCGGTACCCAGTTGCCTGAAAGTGACGTCACAGGTAGATCAGGTCTTTTGGCCCATTAGCCTTCTTCAGTCAGAGTATTGAGTACAGAAGTTGGGAGGTCATGTTGCAGTTGTACAAGACGTTGGTGAGGCCACATTTGAAGGGTCTTGAGCCGAAACGTCGCCTATTTCCATCGCTCCATAGATGCTGCCTCACCCGCTGAGTTTCTCCAGCAATTCTTGTCTACCTTTAAAGTATCGCGTTCAGTTCTGGGCACCGTGTTATTCGAAAGATGGTGTCAAGCTGCAAAGGATGTGGAGAAGATTTACAAGGTTGTTGCCAGGACTCGAGGGGTATGAGCTACAAGGAGAGGTTGGGGCAGGCTAGGAATCTCATTCTTGGAGGGCAGGAGGATGAGGGGGTGATCGTTTAGAGATGTACATAATCATGAGAGGAATAGATCGGGTAGACGCACGGAATCCCTTGCCCAGAGTAGGGCAATCGAGGACCAGAGGACGCAGGTTTAAGGTGAAGGGGAAAATATTTAATAGGGGTAACTTTTCCACACAGAGGGTGGTGGGAATGTGGATCGAGCTGCCAGAGGAGGTAGTTGAGGCAGGGACTATCAGAGACAGGTACATGGATAGGATAGGTTTGTAGGGACATGGGTCAAATGCAGGCTGGTGGGACTAGTGTAGATGGGACATGTTAGCCGGTGTGGGCCAAAGGGCTTGTTTCTACAATGTATCACTCTATGACTCTGTGACTCTATTGAAAGATGTGTGTTTGTCTGACCCCCGGGAGGCGTGTGTGATGGGACGGGGGGAGAGAGGGAGAGACGGAGGGGGAGGGGGAATGAGTGTGTGAGAAACTTTGAGAATGTTTTGGAAAGTCTGAAAGAGAGGAGAGGGATCGAGAGAGAGGGAAGGAGGAAACGGGGTCCTGAGGTCAAATCTACAGCGTTTCCGAGACTCTGAGAAAGTGGGTTCGATAAAGAGGATCTTGTCTTCGAATCTGTTGGGGGAAGAGAGGAGAAAGCGTGACTGTGAGAGAGAGAGGGAGGAAGGGAGGGGGAGGCATAGAAGGAGAGAGGGAGAGAGGGAGGAAGGGAGGGGGAGGGAGAGAGGGAGAGTAGAATAGGGAGAGAGGGAGGACGAGAGGGAGAGGGGGAGGGAGAAAGGAGGGGAGGGAGAGAGGGGAAGGGAGGAATGGGGAGGGAGAGAGGGGAGGAGGGGAGGGAGACATGGAGGTACTCAATACTCCCGCCCTCACTCTCTCTTCCCTCCCACCCTGCCTCTCCATTTCCTCTCCCTCCCTCTCTCCCTCCCTCCCTCACCCACCATCTCCTACCTCCGTGCGGAAGGCCTTGTTGACGGTGTAGACCTCATTCGGGCCTACTTCCCTCTCCCCCTCCCTCTCCCCTCCACCCCCTGGCTTCCTCGACGACCCATGGGGCGCGACAGAGGTAGAGGAAGACCCATCCCTGGGCGAGGAAGATTGAGCCA